>PVKP010000073.1:0-274750 GCA_004027715.1 Plecturocebus donacophilus
GAATGAAGAGAGATTGCAGTTATTTTATGCCTAGGGATTTCAGTGCTCTGTTTTTCCTACTTTCCTGTCTTTTCCTAACAATCCCTGGTTGTTGCGCTTTCCTTTCCTTGGTCTCCTTTCAAAATGGATTCTGTAATTTGTGGAGACCAGTTATATAAAGTATTGTTCCAAAGATAATATGGCAGAAGTTCATTGTGCCTCACCGCAGGCAAGCATGCTGCATGGGAGGAGTGTCGTAGGAATGCTTGCCAATCCTAGCTAACTCGATTGACATCAAGACAGTTCTCCCATGATTTCTGCCTCCTAATTGTGCTACTCAGGATATTATGGCTGCCAAATATATGTCATTAAATACTCTGGAAGATTTCTTGCTTTCAATCTATGTAAAGCATGTGGACTCCTTTTGAATGTATTTTAAGCACGATAAAATCCTTAACTGCACCAAAATCAAAGTCATGGTGTTAATGTTAGTGCTGGCAACCAGGAACAAAGTGCACTAGAATTTGGTTTAATTAATTAGATAAATGATTTTCATGAAACATAAAAATTGTCAAATTTCTAATTATTTTATAATGTACTGATAACTTTTATTTCAAAGTATTTTTATCTAATCATGACAACTTTTGCAGAGAAGGACAGTTTTCCTATGTACAGGCCTGGTTTTCTTTATGGCTTAGAGGTATGGTAATCTCCCTTATCCAAAAATACTTCTTCACTAGTCTGCTACATTTCTGGAAATCCAGTATTTATACCACTTTAGAATACTTTATTTTAAATAACACATATTCTATTGAGAGAGGACAGCTCTTTATGAATGTCATCAAAAATATTAATCAGGATCCCCTAACAAATTACCAGGCCCATGGCCTAGGGCTAAGGAAATCTAAGTTTGAATCGAGAGGTCTAGGTAGTTATTTGGTCTTGGCCATTGTCAGCACACGAAATGACTGGTGGCAGAGGAATATAAATAAGAATGATGGAGCTAGAAGAAGGAGTATGACTTGACATCAGACTGTCCTATGCATACATTACTTTCCATCGACCTTAATTATAGCTTTGTAATAGATTGGACAATAAAGTTAAAAATGACAAATTTTTTCTTTGGCCAGTGGGCAACCATTTCATCTCCTGGGTTGAAAGTGTTACGGAGATTGGCAACATATAATAAAGTTCACTGTGGTTTGAATGATGAGTGTAATGTGGAGCTCTCTTGGCTTTCACACATAACCAATACAGTTTCTTTCTCATCTGCCTGTAGGTGAAACCATGAGTGCCATACTACATATCTGTCACACTTAAATATGGAAAATAAGATGAAACTATGTGTGTTTTTTTACCTGCTTTTTTCTACCTTAACAAATATACATACATACACACAGAGATGCACAATACACACACAGTGTATGTGTGTGTATACAAATTATATTGTTGCTTTTCTCTGTCTCATTAATTTCTTGAGCAAATGTACCTCATTTCTCCTTTCTCTTCACAGATTCACTTTCATTTTTCCCTTTTCTGGTTTCTAAAACATATTTGTGAATAATATTCTCCTATGATTAAGTGATACTTGAGAAATCTTGCTTGAAAACTGGCTCTTAGGAATTTGAAGCACCTTTTCTCAAAGAAATGCATGTTTGTGTGCTTGTGTTCTCAGATTCACCTGTATAAAGACATGTAACTCATCATGAAATGAAATACTAGTACTCATTGAACATAAGGACAATATTTAATAGTATTTTGAGAGGGGACTGCTGCTAGTCCGTAAACTTGGGAAGCCCATAAGCATCTTTCTCTGCTTTTACAGTGAGACCAGGAACTCCCTATCACTTTCTCTTTCACTTGCCTGAGGCAGGCTAAGGGAAACACACATTTAATTTCAAAATACAGCTGGTTTGGTATTTTGTGGTTTTGGACAGGGCTCTAGTTTGGAAGGGATTAGATAAAGTGTGGGGAGAGGTTGGAAGCAAGAGACAAGGTGGGGGGTCTCATCCCAGTTCCTAGTATGAGCTCCTGGGAAAGTTCAAAAGTTCTTGCTCTTGCTCCTTCATCTGGCATGTTTCACACTCTAACAACCAATTCTTTAGATAGGTAGTAACGAGAAAAATAAAATCATACATACCTAATAAAATGGTTGGTCTTTGGTGAACAAAAATAAAATTAACCTACATTTCGGGAAAAACAAATAGCCAGACCTCAGCTTTTCAAAGCAGGGTGACATTCCAAGGACAAGGTGTAAGAACAGAAGTAATGTGGAAAATAAGTGAGCACTGTAAGAAGACAATGGAAATGGGACTTGTAGCTGCTACTAATAACATATGAGCCCTGTTTTTCTTTCTTTGACATGTTTGGTTAAACACAACTACTCAAAGGCAAGAGACAGAGAACGAAGTGAAAAATGATTCAAGGTAGCAGAAGGAAGGGAGGCAGGAAAAAGTTACGGGATGTGTTCTGGATATTCTATAGACATCTCTTTGAAGCAGTAATTTTAGAAGGTGATAAGAAAATATGTTACTTTGAGCTATGCTGGTTGCTTACTTTTAGAAACATAGGCACCTGTAGCTTACTAGTATCCTATGAAGTGTTTTCCCTATAGAACACAGTCTATTAGAAACTGAGTGAAGAAGATACACTGATAAATCACTGATATTTGTGGTGATTGCATCACATTCATATGTATTAAGAACAAAACATTAATAGTGAGGATGTATTAAAATTAGTTCACTGAGAAATAGCAAATCCCAGTGAGTTAGCACAATAAACGTTTATTTTTCACTTGCAACCTGCTTCGGTATGGGTCAGGGATACTATGCTCTACGCTGTCATTCAGGGACCCAGAATCCTTTCATCTGGTGTCTTTGCATACTCTAGGGCCGTAGTTCCTCTGCTAAATATTCTGCATGTTGATTGCAGTTGGAGAAGAGCAGAGAGACTGTAAAGAAGGCACACCAGTTCTTGACCTTGGCTCAAAGTAAAATATGTTTTAACCACTCACAATGCGTCATTATGAAACGGTGCCATAAACCCATCAAGGTGGAAAGGGTCTAGAAAATATAGTCTCTGCAATGAATAAAAAATTATTAATATGTAACAGGAATAATAATTATTTTGTATAAGTTATTAAATATTATTGTATCTCCATTTCCTTATCTTTAAAATGGAAACTATATAAATATCAACCTTCTGATGCACTTCTGAGAAATGTATGAATTAATACCTACAAAGTGTTCTAAATATTCCCTATTACATGATAAGCACTCTTACTCTTATGTATTTATAATCACTTATGTTTTTATTATTATTACTAATATTATCAACATAATTCAGATTTTAAGTATTTTATTCAAATGACAATAAGCACTATATTATTTCTTGCTTTTTAGTTGTATGAAAACAGAAGTTTAGCTTGAAAAGATGATAAATTCTGAAGATATTTTTTACTTCACACTAAAAGTCTACCTTGTCTTATTTTGTTTAAATCTTGAGAGAATATCATCACACAAATGAATACATCTTTTTAAAAATTCTGCATTACTAGAACGTAAAAGTTTCCATCTGAACACAAATAAAAAAGAAAAAATGTGTAAAAATGTGATTACAGGATAGAATAAAGGAATGGTATAGTGTTTGTCACAGTTTTAATGCCATCGTTAAGTGACTCCTAAAGACTCTGGAGCTTACTCTTCTAGAGAGATTACTTAATGTCTACATGTGACCAAACATCCAGATAAAAAGTAAAAAAATTTGGGTGCTCCTCCAGAAGCCTGGTTTATATGAGCTGAATGTTTGGATATCTGCATAATGTGTGGAACAAAAAATCTGGAGGTCCAATCAACTTACCAATTTATTCTAATTAATTTGGTAGTTTAGATTAACTTAGCAATTTGTGTTTTGATATTAAGTGAGCAAGGACAGATTAGAAAAATTACAATAGAAATGTCAGTTTCTACTGACAGATTGAATGAATTACCAATGCCATTTATTTTATCATCAGCATCTTTATTTGCTGCCATAGGAAGTGAATGAAGTTACGATGATAAAACTGATGACATTTCTAGTTCATTTAGTGTATAGAGAATGGTGAAATAAATGAGTGTAGATTTATTGTTATTCACTGGCAATTATATTTTCCAGTTAGACTTTAGTTTGGTAGGTTGAGTCTATTACTCATTTTATTTCCTTTACTTAGCTCAACTTATTTGTTACATTTATTTATCAACTATGCTTTGCTATTGAGAAGAGACAGAATGAACTTTTAAAGGATTCATTTATATGGGCATCTCCAAGTTCAAAAGGACCATTGTTTTCAATCTTTACTTAAAAACTCAGTATTTATACTTAGATTTCTTGTTAAAGACAGTTGCTACAATTCAAGAAATGTAACACTCTCATTTAGTAGTGTATGTTGAGCTCTTTAATGCTTTTTATTTATTGGAAATTACCAAAGATGTGCCATGATGGTTCCAAGGAATACTTGGACCCAGTCACCTCTATTTCTGCAGGATAACAAAAAATCCAAAACAGGAGAGACTGAATCCAATAAGTCACTGTGGAGAAAGAGAAAAATGAAAAAAGCATTATCTTTCTTTAACAAAACTTCTTTTTTCCAATCTCCCTTTCAATTTTATTTTCATTATTTATAAAATTAAAGTTTGGATTAAGTAATTTCTAGACTCATGCAGCTCACTATTATTTGACTATCTGTTGACTACAGAATTTATGTTTTAGAAACTTAATCACAAGTGCAACAGTGTTAAAAGATGGGGCCTAATGGGAGGTGTTTAGGTCATGAAAACTCCACCCTCAAGAATGGACTAGTGCCCCTATAAGAAGGGCATTTGAGAGTGGATTCACTCTCTTCTGCTCTTCTGCCTTGTGAAAATACAGCGTTCATCTACTTAAATGGAATCAGCATTCATGATGCCATCTTCGAAGCACAGAAACTGACCTCTAACCTACCAGTGCCTTGATCTTGGACTTTCCAGCCTCCAGAACTGTGAAAAATAATTTCCTGTTTATAATAAATTACCCAGCCTCATGTATACTGTTATTGCAGAACAAAATGGACTAAGGCATCGCTCTTCTGTTCTATAGTCATTGTACAATATGCTAAATTTTGCATAAAGTGCTAGCAATATGCTTTTAGTGGTATCAAGCATCACTAACATTTTGCAAATAGGCCTGTAACATTTCCTCCTTTATAACTTGGTAGTTTTCCAGATTATGAGTGAAACCAACATCATCATTCCAAGATTGCCCCAAGACTTCTTGGCCTGCCCACTACTGGGAATTAAATGGCTATCTTATATATCTGTGAACATTTCTTGTAGACTTGTCTTTATGTCTTGAATTAATATAAAAGGTCTCTTCCCTCCATTCCATAGATGACAAGATATGAAAGAAGAGACTTTTTAAGGTTTATTTTAGATATTCAATGTTTGTAGAGAGATTAGATTCTGGATACTTAGATATTTCTTATTTTTCTGAAAAGTGTCTCCAAAATTACCTTTGTTTTTGTTATATACACCAGAAAGCTTAATGAAACTGTCAAGTATGTGAATTGGATTTTTAACTGGAAAATTAAAACTTTTGTTCTTTATATGACACAATTTTTTTAAAAAAGGCTACATCCTGGAAGAAAATAAATGCAAATAAGATATTTAATAAAGGACTTGTATGCAGAAGATACAAGGATTTCTCAAAACTTAAGAAAACAGCTCATTTAAAATATGGGCACAAATTTTGAATAGACACTTCCAAAAAAAGATGCATTGATGCCAATTAGGTACATAGAGCCGTTGTCATTAGCCATTACAGCAATGCAAATTAAAATTTTAAAGTGATAGCACTGCATACCTAGTATAATGGCTGTCAAATAAATAAGAATAAAATTAATGATGTCAAGTGCTTCCAGAGATGTGGAGCAGCTTAAACTCTCACACACTGCTGGTGCCAATAAAAAAAGGGACTGCCACTTTGGAAAACAATTTAATAGTTTCTTAACAAGCTAAATGTGGGCATATCATACAGCTCAGTAAGCCCACTCCTAAGTATTTACCCATGTGAAATAAAAACTTGTGTCCACAGAAAACCTCTATGATAACTTCTTGATAAAAGTTTTATCTGTCAAAAACTGGAAACAACTGAAATGCTCTTTAACTCGTGAATAGATAAAAAGAAAACAAAACTGTGATACAGTCATTCAAGTGGAATACTAATGATAAAAAGGGAAAAAAAACTACTCATAAAAACAGCAAAATGGAGGCATCTTTAATGCATTACACTAAATGAAAAAAGACAAACTCAAAAAGCTAAATACTGTATGATTTTATTGATAGCATATACTTAAAAAGGCAAAACTAAAAGAAAAAAAACATATCACTGGATGCTAGGGACTGAAAATGGTATGGGGGTGGGAGGGAGAAGTTTTGACCACTGCATTAATTATCTACTGCTTGTAACAGGTTAGGAGCTTAAAACAAGGAACATTTATTATCTCATAGTTACTGTGGGTTAGAAATTGGGGCATAGTTTAGATGAATGTCTCTGGCTCAAGTTCTTTCATGAGGTTGCAGCTAATCGGTTCAGCTCTTTGCAGACTGCAGTGTCACTGGAAGGCTCAAATGAAGAAGGATCTGCATCCAAGCTCTGTTACGTGGTTGTTGGCAAAATTCAGTTCTTCATGGGGCTTGGACTGATAATCTTAGTTCCTTGTTGGCTGGTTAGCCCAGTTTCCTGCCATATGTACTTCTTCAAAGGTAGCTCATAACAAGGCAGCCAGCTTTTCTTAGAGTGTTTGAGTATAAGAGAAAACACCCAAGACACAAGCTAATGTCTTATTAAAACCTATTATCACAAGTGACATCCCATCATCTTTGTTAAACTTCTATTTACTAGAAGAAAGTCACTAAATCTAGCTCACATTCAAAGGCAGGAGATTATAAAAGGCATGAATACTATTAGACGGGATCACTAGGGGCAATTCTAGAGGCTGCCTGGCCTAGTTAGCCCTCTGGACCTCAGTGATTCATATTTCTACCACATTTAAAGGATACTCACTTCTTTCCTGTTTCCAAAAGTTTCATTCCACTGCATTATTAGTTCAAAGTTCAGAACTTGAATTATCTGAAGCAGGGAGCCATCTTGAAGTCTGAGTACCACAACCACAAAACAGGGTAGGGGAACTCTTTGGGGTAATAAAATTGTTCTGCACCGAGATTGTAATAATCATTAAATGCTGTATTTGTTAAAAACTCATAGAACTGAACATTAAAAGAAGATGGACTTTGTTGTATATAAGTTACATCTTCATAAAAATTGAAAAATAAACTCAAATATACAACACACACACACACACACACACACACACACACACACACACGCATACATTACAGTAAATATTGGCCAAATGAATGGAAGTGTTGGCCAATATATTAATAAAATGTACAGAATTACATCTGGCACTAGAAAGCAGCATAATCATTTCCAATTATATCATTGAAAAGTTATAATAACATCATATACATATATTAATATAATCTTTAATTTGCTTATAAAAAAAGAAAAATATTGAACAGAATGTATCATTGTATGAAGTACTTCACAGAGAGAAGCTTATTCTAAATAATATCTTTTTTTCCTCCTTAATATTTGTTTTCATTTCTTAGAACAGTGAATTCATCAAGTATTAGAGAAGATGATCATATAAATGCACTGTTAACTTTTTCTCATTTTGTTCGTAAAATAACTACTGGAATGATTTTCTGTAAAATGCATTTTTATAACCACTTTTGGAGATAATTTACCTCCAATAAGCTGAATATTGGCTGTGAAACAAACTCAGTATTGCTTCTTGTTTTTACCAATTCTGAAAAGTGGCAGAGGTGAGGTGGTAGAATCCTGTTACGGTGCCCTGTTTGTACAGCTGTACCTCATTGAATGAGGCTTGTGTTACACACAGTTTGTGATAGGAAGTAAATGCTTTTGAAACAACTGAAGACACAGATCTTTAACCTCCACCGTTGTGGATTCTTTGCTTCACCGTTTAGCTTCTGTAAGTTTGCAGGGAAGTGGCTGCCAATATATATTACGACTCTGTAATGGTGTCTTATCTGATTAGCTCATCCCCTTGTTAACTCATTTTGTGGATGCATTAGAATGAATTTTTTAAAAACAAATCCTGACAGGTCAAAAAAATAGACAATGTATTGATTTTTAATGAAAGTTTATAAGTCATAAGTTAAAAAATGTTCAGCAATGGGTATGTTCTAAAGAGAAAATCGTGCTTAGATTACTTCAAGACCTCTATGTGTAAGCGTTTTTTAAACTTCAGGGGATTCGTCAAATTTATTACCTCTTAATCAATGTCCACTTAACATCTGAAGATATAAAGTGTCACAAGGGTCTTTGTATATTTCTTATGTATAGCCATTAGGCTTATCATTAAACCAGATTAGATTCTATGTTATTCTAAAGATTATGACTGGATATTTTTAAAGGTCATTAAGGTAAAATAGTTCTCTTTTGTGTTAGAACAGTTTCCTTAATTGCTAGTGTAGAAATACAGTGTCATTCCTAGAAATAATTAAAATAACTAAAACACCAACCAATTGGGATCAAAGTTACATATCTGCTGATGATTTATGACAATACTTGTTGAACTGGAAAATATATGACTTTTAATAGAAATGACATTGGATATTTGTTCATAACAAGACTAACCATAATCCTGTTCATAATATTCCTTATTATACAGAATTAAGTCCTTCTTATATCTATGAGCTATCATTTGTTTACCAAGACCTTTTTCCTTTTGCAATTTCAATTTTGTTTGGTAACTGTCTACAAACATTGTTCAGAGAACTTTCATTTTTGAAAGCAATGGCCAAATATTTGCCCAGATTGAATAGAATATATATGAATGTGATTTTCGTAAAAACTTCTAAAATTATTCTGCTAGGTACCATACATCTTTACTATCAGTATATGGCAACTGCAAAGACAATTAACCTGATATTTGCAGTTCTAGGTTCATTGTTTAGTTCCTATACATCCAAGCCTAAAAGATTTAATTTCTAATCTACATAGGCAAGGATATGATGATCATGTCACATAGCTAATTTTGTCTCCTGGATTTGTAGCAAAAGACTAAACATAAGTTAGTTTAGCTAAGAACATATATATTTTTAAAACTGAATAGAGTATAATGTGACATTGTGATCTATAATTTTGTTAGGAAATGAAATATGTCAATAAAATTTTTAAAATATGGATAGAATAAAAAACCAATTGAACTTGTCTGTTTCAATTACATAGGGGATCAATGCAGTGTCATATTTGTTGTAAACATGAAGAAAGAAACAAGCCAATCTTCTTTGGAGTCTGTATGAATTGCAAGATAGTATGAGAGCAATCTGTACAGTGCTTAATAAAAATAAACAACAATCATTTCCTTTTTATGAACACAAAAACTATGTGGGAAAATTTAGAAGTGGTACAGTATTTTGGTAAGGTATAGGAAAACCATAGGTAACTGTTAGCTAATATAATTTTATAGATAAAAGAATACCTGAGATCTTAGTGTAAAATAATACCATGCTATGCTTTGCTTCTTATTCCAACAGACAGATTTTGAGACTTCTCAGAAAGCCATGAGAAAATAATTTCATTAATATTTTATTCTAAAATTTACATACCAATTTCTCCCTTCAGACAATTTTTCTTTAGTTAGAAATATGTTATCACATACTGAAAAAATCATCACTATCCATTAAGTGGATTGTCACAACATTACCAGCTAGCTTCTATAATCTGTCATATTATAATATGTTAGCAAAGTGTAAATTTTGGAATTAATGTTGGTTTGCTGGAGGCATTTAATTATAACCTATAAACTATACATATTTATTGGCCTATGCTTCCATTTTTTTATTTATTTATAATTTATACAGTCTCTGGTTCCAAAAATTATTTCAGGCAGCATATTTTAATTATAATTATATTGGCCAGCTTTTACAGAGATGTTCCAGATTTTTCTTCCTCACTCAACAGAGCAGCATGCATAACTGAAAATGGAAGTTGCTTTATTCTTATTCTCATGGCTCATTGCAAATTATGTGTTTTGCAGAAGTTAATATTATGTGGGCCGGACACCAAACACATCATAGTTCTGAAGACTATAACTTATCCACAGCACTGAGACAGTCTGTCCTCCAGAATTATACTTCCTGGGTAAGTTGTATGAAATGGAATAAACATGGTAGTCTTGTTTTTAAGTCTCAGCTAACTCTATTTCCTCAAAAAAAAAAAAAAAAAACCTCATAGGAGGTGTTTTACTAAAATGCTTCTTTCTTCTTTGTAAGGCCAGATGCTAAAATCTTTCTTTTCCTTCTGTAAGTCCAGGCACACATGAAGCAAATGCTGTTTTCCAACAGAAGTATTTTGTTTGACCTAGAAATTCAACTTAATGCATACAGCAATATGTGGCTATTTTTTAATTTGCTATAACCCAGGAGGGTGATGTATAGATAAGGTATCTCCATTCAAATATATGTAAACAAGGATTTCAGTAAAAACTTTTAAAAGTCTTTTTTTAAATCTAATTCTCTAAAATCTACTTGAATACTTAACTTTTTGTTATCATCTTAGATAAATATCATGCTCAAAAAATGTTTGGCTCTAAAATATTCTCACACAAGGAAGTGACAAGATTAATGAATACCAGAAAATATCCTCTACTTGTAAAGTTCTTTTGTCTCTTGGGGCAACACTGATCTACTTGATAACATCTTTTTTTTTGTCATCCTTCTTGCTTAGCTCTTTTTGGCTATGAAAATACATGATACCGAAATGTATGGTGAACAGTGAGCTAGAAAGTCAGAGTAACTGATGTATAAAATGAGTAATCATGTATACTTAATATTGGCATGTAAAGTCATAAGCTATTTCTTAACTATAAATTATAATAATGAAACATTTGAAAAATGTTCAAAATACTTTGCAAAGTACTTTCTCTAGATACCATTTAATGAGTACGTTCTATGTGCCAGACAGTCTTCTAAGCTCTCTTTATATATTGACTTACTTCATTTCCTCAACAGCCTTCATACACAGAAAGTATTATAGCTCTTATTTTAAAATAGTAGAGTTGAGTCTATAGTTCAGTCACACAACTAATAAAGGAAAAAGTAGAACTTGAACTCCTGCAGTCTGGTTCCCGGACCCCTGATCTTAATCTCTGTGCTGATATGCTCTTCTACATGCCTCCATATTGTTTTTCACTTATGTTATCTCTCCTGATCCTCATAAATCAGCCCATGATTCTCTAGATAAGTATTATCATTCTCAGGGAACTGAAGATCAACGTGGTTAATTACATAGCTAGTAAATGATAAAGGCAAGTACTTGAAACCAGATGTGTTATAAGCCATAGAAAAATACACTGGCATGTATGCTAACCTAAACAGCAGCACAGGCAAAACAAATCTATAAACCAGGGATAGTACTAATACATTTCCTGGAATGGATCTTAACAGAAATTCACCTCAAACTCCCACACTGTACACCTGTGTTGATGCTTGTCATTCTTTCTCTAGAGCTGCCATAAAAAGATACTACTAATTGTGTAACTTAGAAAAACAGAAATTTTTTGTTTCAGAGTTCTGGATGCCACAAGTCAAATCAAAATCAAGGTATTACCAGGGCAATGCTCCTCTAAAGGCACTAGGAAAGAATCTTTTCTGGTTCTCTCTCTTAGGTTCTGGTTTTTCCTGGGCTAATGACAATGTAATTCGTACTTTCACATGGCGTTCTTCCTGTTCCTTTGTCCACATTTCCTTTTTAGGAGGATACCAGGCATATCGGTCTAGAGACTTACCATACTCCAGCATGACCACATCTTAACTAATTACTTTTACAACACTATTTCTAAATTAAGGGCACATTTAGTGGGTATTAGGGCTCAGATTTCATCATGTGAATTTGGGTAGGAAGGCACTATTCAATTAAAGAAACACTTCTAAGCAATATACATGAAAAGGAAATATGTATATATTCATAACCTATAGCGTATGCTGGAACTCTGGATGATTAAATACAAACAAAATCACTGCCTATTTTATAGCTGCATAGTTTAAGACTGGACTAAGGCTTCAGAGCAGTTAATGGAGGGAAAATCAGGGCCTGTGATGGAGGAAAGGGGTACTGTCCACCTTCCCTTCTTAAAATATGTCTGCGTTAATACAGCCCATTTATTATCCTGTACAAAAGGCTGACTATATAGGCTGAATATATGGCTGATTAAAATTACAGTCTCCAAAATCTTTACTCTCTTCTGACTTACATATTTCTCTTTTATGAAAGATAACTGAAATCTCGAGTAGTTGCAGTTTGAGAGACAAAGATTCCAAGAAAGAAAGTAGCTGCATTTGAAGTTGCTCTAGGGAAATCAAGCAGTTAGTTAATTAATTGCTTGAGGAATTATCAAAGGGAAAAATTATCAGAGCATCATTGACTTCAGAACTAAAAGAAATCTTGGAGATGATATATTTAAGTCATCTATTTTCAAAACTGTAATATGAATCTTAAAGGAGCCCACCACATCAGTATTGGACAAGGCCAGGTTGGAGCTTGAGTCCAGTTTATTGTAATCTCTATCTTGGGTTTCTCTTGTGGTCCTTCTTACGATTAAGTCAATGCACCCAAGGTAACAAAGCAGCAAAAATCTATGTGAAATGAGGCTCACACTTGTTTTATTGCCATAATAATTTTTCTTTACAAACTGATGCCACATTGTCAGGGGCAAAAAAATGTGCCGAATAAGGAAATGAGCACTGAGAATTCATGACAAGCTGCTAAATGTTTTTGGAGGGAGAATGGGGGGACGTGCATGGTGGGAAATTAGATATAGGGATTGTAAGTCAGCCTGGATTCTCGACTAGCATTTCTAGGAAGATCGGAGAGATGTTTTAAGAGTCTGTGATGGTTAAAGGTTTGTAAGAGGACTTTCTAGACATCAAAATTATTAAGCGAACTTCAGGTCTCTTCATTTTTCTTGAATCATTTGTTGAGATTCTCCTCACCAACATTGTTACATAAGTTCTATAATTTGGCAGTTACCAAGGTAACAATATATTTTAGAATAAATAATAAATGGGCCACATCTTTGAAAAGAAAATTGATTTGTGAAATGAAATGTGAAATTAAGCTCAAAGTATATTTCTTCTGAATTACTATGAAAATTAGAGCAGCAGAACTTTTAAAGTAGTTACAGATAAAAATTCAACTTTCTGGAATTTCTAATGATATTATTTGCATTTTAAGCCAATTTTAAGCTTAATATTGTGCACCAAAAAGAGTGCTATTGATAGAGTGCCATTTTAAGTGAGACTTCTTTACTATACACTGCAGTATATGGTTTTGCATGCCACTTCAATCTTTGATTACGTACCTTGCTATAATGTTTTAAGAATGATACTCTATCCAATTTGCTAATAATAAAATGTATTTAAACTTCTGGATGTTATATAAAACATTACAGTGTCAGGATTACAACTTCATTTTTTCTGACATTATAAAGTACCCGAATGCTACAATTTAATATTTAAGGCAGAGCCACTATTGTGCTTGAAAAAGAAAATATTGCATCTAGATGGAACTCTAAAACAGAAAAAGAACATTAGGCATTAAACATACAAAATCCCAACTAGTGAAATCTAAATAAAGTGTGGATTTCAGTTAATGCTAATGTATCTGTGGGTTTCTTAGTTGTGGCAAATGCAGAAAAACAATGTGTTAGCAATAGGGGAAACCAAGTGAGGGATATATGACGACACTTTCAGAAGAGTTATCCTTGCAACATTTCTGAAAACATTAAACTATTATAAAATAAATAGTTTACTAAAAAACACCACTACATGTACATGTGTACATGTTTATACTCAGAGCCACTATACTTATATATCTACCATAGAAAAAATGTTAGAGTGAGCCATCAACAAAAGACATTGCTTCCTGGGAATCCTAGAGTATTATAAAGAACAATAAATGTATTAGCCAATATTACTATCAATTGGATATTATCCTAAAGAAACTCCTCATTTTATCCCAGCACTTTGGAGTCCAAGGCGGGCGGATCATTAGGTCAAGAGATTGAGACTATCCTGGCCAACATGGTGAAACCCCATCTATACTAAAAAAAAAAAATACAAAAATTAGCCAGGTGTGGTGGTGTGTGCCTGTAGCTGCAGCTACTTGGGAGACTGAGGCAGGAGAATAGCTTGAACCCAGGAGGTGGAGGTTGCAGTGAACTAAGGTCACACCACTGCACTCCAGCCTGGCAATAGAGCGAGATTCCATCTCAAAAAAAAAAAAAGAGAGAGAAACTCTTTATTTTTTCATTTTTTATCCCTCAACCTATCACCCACTGTTTCTTTTTCAGACCACCACTCTAATAAAGCTAAATCTGCCTATAGTTTAGAGAAAGAAATATAATAGACTTCTTATTACATGCAGAGCTAGTCAAAACTTGGTTCCATCTCTCCAATTTCATCTTCCACACACCCTATTGTCATCCCATCTCCAATTTAATAATTTTCACTTCTCTCAATCTGCCACGCCATAATGCATTGCTATTTCTTTGCATATGCCATTACTTCCGCCTGGAAAATTATTTTCCATTTACCTCTGATTGTTCTATCTTTCAATTTTTTTTCTTTCTTTTTTTTTTTTTTTAAAAGAATCTCACTCTCTCGCCCAGGGCGGAGTGCAATGGTGTGATCTTGGCTCACTGCAACCACCGCCTCCCAGGTTCAAGCAATTCTTTTCTCTGCTTCCCGAGTAGCTGGGATTATAGGAGAGCAACACCATACCCAATTAATTTTTTGTGTATTTTGGAGAGATGGGGTTTCACCATGTGCCCAGGCTGGTCTCCAACTCCTGGCCTCAAGTGATTCACTCTCCTTGGCCTCCCAAAGTGCTGGGATTACAAGCATAAGCCACTATGCCTTGGGAAGATTTTTTTCTTTTTCTTGGTTCCGTAAAACCCTTGCATTTATTTATCTATTGTAGTACTTAACACTTTTCGTTATTGCTATTTATGTTGGCTTATAAACTTTCAGAGAAATGAGTCTATTTATTTTTCACTGCTGTATACCTGGTATATGGAAGTGTCTACTACAGAATTAGTGATTAATAAATGTATGTTTCATAAATGAATGAAATAAAAAGTATTATAGTTGTCAAAATAAATTTGGCAATGGAAATATTTTTGCTAAATTAACTAGGGTCAGGCCAATGTGAAACTAATAAAGGGTACAATGTATGAAATAATTTAAACTTGCCATTTATTTAAATATTTTTATTTAATAGACCCTCCAAAAACTAGAGCATAGGATATATTATTTATTTACCTTTTGCAGTAAAATATGTTTGAACGTATTTGTTTCATCTATAAAGCTAGTATTGAACAGAAAATAGTGAGCTACCTGCCTTCAAAAAATTAGTGTTTCTCTCAAAAGCATAATAAATTAATGACAAATACACTTAATTTAAATGACTAGAGTGAGTGACTTTTTTAGCTCTGTCATATCACTCCACCTTTAAAATTTCTTTGTTCTCTAGGTTGGTATTGAAATTAATTTTATAAGATTTAGCACAATATGTTTATAACATATTAGCAACCCTAAAAAAGGTAAATTTTACCCACTATCAGAGAAAAGAAATACAATTATGCTGGATGTGATGGCTCATGCTTCTAATCCTAGTACTTTGGGAGGCTGAGGCAGGTAAATCATTTGAGCCCAGGAGTACACGACCAGCCTGGGCAATATTGCAAGATGTCTCCATACAAAAATAAAATAAATCAGTCAGGTGTGGTGGTGCACGCCTGTAGTCCCAGCTACTCAGAAGGCTGAGTGAGATGTTAGGATCACTTGGGAGATCAAGACTACATTTATTCATGGTGCTCCACTGCATTCCAGCCTGGGTGACAGAGCAAGACCCTCTTTCAGAAAGAAAAGGAAAGAAAAGAAAAGAAAAAAAGAAAAGAAAAGCAATACAATTATAACATCAAATTATGAAAAGCTCATTAAAACCATTATATTATCATATATAGGGAATATATAAATCAATGATGATCTTATTATTTTTGAGCATAATAACTTAAAAATATATTCATTATATTTAGAAGAGAGTAAAGAGCAGTTGACTAGAAATAAAGAAAACTCCCATGCCAACTTAGTTATTTACTCACTTTGCTAACTTTAACCAATCAATTAATGTTTGAGTCTCAGTGATTTAGCATATGAAGTAGACCTCTTAATATTTACTTTGCCTTCTCATGCAGTTATTTTGAAGATAACTTTAAATTATAACTGTGTAAATTCTCTGCTATATACCAAGTATGATTCTTAAGTATGATATTATTTTGATATTACATATAAGACTGCAGAGAAACCTTAGTGAAATCTCAGATCTTTTTATTACATTGTACTCCCTGCCAAACTACATAAGCAGACTGTTTTTCAATAGGTGGAAGTTGGAGTTATAGAAAGACAAATGTGAACAAATAAAGATATAAGAAACTAACAACTTTGATGTAATGCATTTGAATGCACTGGGGATAAAATTCTCATAACTCTTTGTCACAGAAGGAAAGCATGCATTAAGCCCCCATGAAGTAAAGAAACAAAACTTCTCTCAGAACTTTGCCTCAGAACTCCAAGGCATTCCTTCTTCACCCTCAACCACCATTTAAAGATGACTAATAAGACAAAGTTTATGTCCATTAAAGAAAGGAGGCTCTTGAATAGTTTGAATCATCGCTAGTATCAAAGACTAAAGCAAGCATGTGTCAGGAAAATGGAATTAATTACTCTGTAGCTAACAGAAACACTCAAAGTCATTTTGGAATTTGGCAAAAAATAAAACTATTCTCTGATTTTCATTGTTTTCCTTTACAGAGATTTGATAGTCATTTGCAGTCCTTGTAATGAAGCATAAACAATGGGAAACAAATTGAGTTCTATCTAAAGCTGCGTTGTCTTATTGCCACATATTTAAAATATATAAGTGGTTAAAAATTTAACCTCCTTTGTGTGTCGTTGTTCT
Organism: Plecturocebus donacophilus; assembly: GCA_004027715.1. Classification (NCBI taxonomy): domain Eukaryota; kingdom Metazoa; phylum Chordata; class Mammalia; order Primates; family Pitheciidae; genus Plecturocebus; species Plecturocebus donacophilus. The sequence continues at coordinate 17,104 of PVKP010000073.1, forward strand.
ATTTTGATAGTGCATCACTCATTTTTTTCCATATGTACTTTTGACTAACAGGGCCAATCACCAATCATGGTTGCAGAGGTTGGGGATATAAAGATAAGTAAGAAATGAGCCTGTGTTCTCAAGGTGATTGTTTTCCTTGGAGTGAATCATGTAAGTGAACAGCCATTGCCACAAATGTTGAAGATTTTGGAGAGACATGTTTGCACTGAGAACTACTATGGGTCAAGATAAGCTTCATAGAAGAAATAAAGCTTGAACCAAATCTGTAATGAATAAAATTCTGCAATGGAGAAGGCTGTAGATAGAATATTATGTAGAAGGACAACATCTCTAAAAACACAAAATTATAGAAAAATTTAATAAACTTAAGGAATTGCAGGAAAAATGTATGGCATGTGTATTAACTTCCTGGGGCTGCTGTAACAAAGTAACCGTAGCTAGGTGGCTTAGAACAACAGAATTTATTATCTTACAGTCCTGAAAGCTGGAAGTCTGACATCAAGATGGCAGCCAGGTTAATTCCTTCTCAGGGCTGTGGGAGAATCTGTTTCATGGCTCCCATCATGATTCTGGTGGTTTGCAGCTTTGGCATTCCTTCGCTTGAGAATGCATCATTGAAATTTCTGCCTTCTCCTTCATGTGGCATTCTCTGTGTGCATGTCTGGCTCTGTGTCTAAATTTCCCCTTTATATAAGAAGACCAGCATCGTCCTGGATTAGGGCCCACCTAATTAACTCATTTTAACTTGATTACCTCTGTAAAGATGCTATTTCCAAATAAGATGACATTCTGAGGTACCGGGTGCCAGGGTCTCACATAGCATTTTAGTGAAAATCAATTCAACTCATAACAATATGAGTGTGGCTGGAATATGGGATGTATAACATGATGGAATGGGGAAAAAGGAAACGGTTAAATGCATAGAAATGGGACCAGAAAGATGGGCATAGGTTACTTAAAGATAAGGACTGTCTAAACAGAAACACAAACTCTTGTTTCAAAATAAAATCTCAGTAGCTTTGTCTTAAGGACAGAGATCAACACTGTCTATCTATAATCAGATAATTTTGATCTATGTCATTACCAATTGTAGACGTAAGGAATGTGGCACCTGTTATTTGATTCTTCAATCTTCAGTTTCTCAATTCTGATGAAAATTTTTCATTGCTTTTTCTTTAAAGTAATATTATAAAAATAAATGAAAATCATAGAAATATGTACATTAATAATGTTAATGAAATGTTTTTGAACTATTAAAATAGATGTAAATTCTGGAGTTCAAAAGTTATCTTTTCATTTTTTTTTAAAGTTATTATACATTTACTGTTTGGCCATTTGCTTAGCAGCATACTTGTGGAATACTTTACTCTCTCACCTCCTACATTTTGTGCTTTTCATTGCCTCCTGATTTTACTTACCTCACCCAACCTAAGACGTCTAATTTCCATGACTCTGTGAAGCACAGTCTGCAGCCTCTGCTGAAATCCTCTGCCTTGACATCTTCAGGCAATGAGTAAATCCAGTCATCTACACTTTTTAATCCCAAATCCAGATTGCTGAGTGCTGTAGTCTTCCTCTAGCACCAGGACAGCAGTTTGGTGCCCCTTCACATATAGATTCAGATCCAGCTGACCACTAAATACTACATACCAAGCCATAAACTTGAGACTGCTCTATTTTCTCCTTTTCACCTTGGAGAAACTCTTTAGAATTTCTTGGTCTCCTCAAGATCTTGTCCTCACTATTGCCTGTTGAACATATTTAAAGCTCCACAGAGAAATGTGAGATTTTTTTTTTTTTCCAGTTTTCCTTCTCTGGTCTTCCCTGTTCATACATCTTCAATTAAAACTCATGAACTCACAAATAAACATGCATTCTTACCTCTAGTTTTATAGAAAATGTTCCCCTTTCTTCAGTTAGTCTAATCCTTAGGTTAGTGACATTCCTGTTACCTCAGGATTCCCTGAGGTCTGTCAAGGATTCTGGTGGTCCAACCTGATTTCTAGCCACACTACTCTCCAACATCTTCTACAATACCAAATATGTATAGTTACCCCTAAATTCTATGTTGTTTCTTGCTTCATGATATTGCCTCACACAACCCCTGCTTGCCACATTCACTTAGTAAAAGAGTACAATACTCTCACCTTCTGTCTGTTAGCCTCAGATCACCTTCGGGCTTATACTTTTTCTTTCCTCAAACCTATAGATCTGGGTTGTTTCTTCCATCATAGCCCTATTATATATGACTTCTATAAGGCAATACAATAACCTAGGGTAGACATTGTGATTTAAAGCTAAAGAAACTTTGAGTCAGAATGACATGGGCTTGCAGGTATGGGTAGATTTGGATGTATTTGGTAAAAGGCACAGTGTCCCTAATCCAGCTACCAAGTTACTCTGAGTTTGAGGAAGGAGAAATTTCTTCAGTCAAGTTAGTACCGTGTAGAGATTTATAACAAAAGTAGCCTTTAAATTGGTTTCATAAGCTATATAGGATATGGAAATGCAAAGTTTGGAGGTAGAGAAGAAAAGTGAGAATTCTCCTACCTGGACTACATTTACTAAGCTGCTTTCAATCATAAAAATTAGAACCTTGATGTGTCATTAGATTCTTTTTCTAACACTGTATTAATCATAAGACATTATCACTCGTGTGATTCATGTGAATTGTTTCCTCACCTATATTTTTCTTTTTTGTTAGAAATAAGATATTTTGGAATTCATAGGGAACTTCTTTTTCCATTGGTGAGTTCCTTGTGTTTATTGATATGTAAGATTTAGCACATTGTTTCTCAAAAGTGAGTTTTCAGAAAATCTAATCCTATGGAAAACTCATCAAGAAAGTATTCTGTGTGCTAATAGACTTGTGATTCACATTAGCATTGTAAAAGCTCTTGAAAGACCTGTGTTAAAGAAGCTTCATTTGTTTAATTTGCCCCTTCATGACTTATTTGATCATATAACTACTTTTTCCATAATAGCTGTTACTGTGTTAAGGGACGACTTCTCCACACATTGGGAAATTATAATGAATTATAAATGTTCATCTGCTGTGCTTAGTCTCCAAACAGAACTACTTATTAAGCATCCAAAATAAGTTGTTATATATATATATTTTTTCACCTCTCAAAGAGGAGATTTCAAAATACCTCTTAACTTAGAGGACTTATATATAGGCCGTATATGTTTTGGAAGTATTTGCTATTTACCTATTGGAGATAATTGTTTTAATATATTATGAAACAATCAAATCATAGTAGCACAGATCTTTTGGATCAAAAAGGATGACTATATTTTAAATGGTCTTCCCCCTCCACCACTAATTTCAGAAACCTGAAGCCTGGAGAACCTTAAGATCTTAGTGAATATCATGGAGGGAGTCTATAGTGGAACTATGGACTAAATATTGATCTCTTGAATAAGAGCCCAGTATTCTTTACCTCACTAATCTAATCCATTGCTTAATAATCCATTTATATAAAAAAATTCTACCTATGATGACAGTTGAAGTTTTTTATGACAAGTTTCAAAACAAGGACTAGATGTGTTTTAAATGCATAATCATTGCTAAACATCCTTGAAGTGACATTTTGTATAATTGAGAACAAAAGTTGTAAAATAATTTTGAAATGAAATTATAATATGCAGAGTAAATGTTTTTAAAACATCCAGTCTTTCAGAAGCATAAACTCTATGAAATCAGAAACGGAAAGTGAAAGTCAGATTCATTGTATTCTTATTTGGTTAGTCTCTCATTTAATAAAACACTTCCTTCCAACATGAAACAACTCTTGGGGATCAAAGTCATTAGCAGAACAAACAGATCATGCTCATTAATTTATTCTAACCAGTTCTGTGGTTTAATCATAAGTTGCTTTTCCAAGACAGAAGCATTTCTGTTTATTAGGTAATATGAACCTTTAAAATTCGTTTCACTATAGTACCTTTTTCCTAATAACTTTAAATAAGTTAAGAGATATGATGCCATCAATCAACCATATAAAAACAAATTTAAAAGAAAAAATATATGCTCTCCTCTCCATATATGAAATTACTTTCTTTTATTATAATTTCACATTATTACTGAAAATGCCAAGTAGTAATACAGAATTTGGGAGCTGTCAAAGGTATAAAGTCATCCATTCCTGTATTTTTTAACATAGACTATTTGTGTGTATATAAAAAAATTTCTTTAATTCCAGAAAACACTTCCAACCTTTTCAAAATGAAAGAAATAACACACAACATATAATATTTTAACTAGACAATACTAAATGCAAAATTGAAGTCCAGTGGCCTTACCTCCAACATGTCTATATCACCATGTGGAAAATTAATGTTGCAAAGTAAACATGGCTATAAAATATACAGTATATAGAATAAGATATATTTGCTGAAGAAATATACACTCAGAATACTGAACCATTAACAAAGCATTGAGAAATCATATATGCAAATTTTCTTAAAATTTTATCTTTCAGATTTTCTACTCTCCCCTGGCCCTCTTCATACCACCTTCAGTATATGCTGTTCATCTTCAGTTCAATCTTCTTTACCAATTTTGGATCCATACAGAGGTAAAACATTTTTTTTTTTATCTTTGTAAGTTTTATACCTAAACAGCCTGAAGCAATGTCCTGGAAATCCACTAGCAGCTGATTTATTGTGTAAGAAAAATCTTTGTCTGCCTTTTTTAAGCAGAAACATCTGTTCATTTTTATCCCTTTTTACTGAATATATATTGCAAAGTTTATAAGAAGCAATGAGGCCAGTTGTTCTCAATTAAATGAAACAATTTTTTGAACTATTAAGTACCAAAACATTTTAATACTATATTCAATGCAATATCTTCCTGTATTACAGTTTATTAAACATTATTTACCAAGAGATGTTGAAATTCATTTCAATTTAGAGATATAAATTTGTATATGTGTATATATAAATATATAATCTGTTGGAACTCTTTTGAAACGTCCTAAAAAATTTTATAGAAATCATGAAAATAATTTTTGATTGGAAAACTTGTCCTAACCACAGAGTTTATATTTATTTAAAGTTGTCCCAGGTATTGTTAATTTTTTCTCCCCCAAAAAATGAAGAAATACAATTTTGGAGTCTTCTGTGGCATATCAAATTGTCAGACTTGAATGTTTGCAGATAGGTTATTAAGCAGCTGATTGGTTTATGAACATTTGTACCAATCCTATTGCTAAAATATCAAAAATCACAGACTCAGAAAAATTCTTACCTATACACACAAGCGCTCTTTTAATCATATGTTATTTATTGGAAGCCTTTGAAAGTTACTATAGGAATCATGTTGATGGGTTTTGCAACGGGTTGAACAACACTACAAATCACAGCTGCATTATATGTGAAATCTTGATACAACAAAGTACATTATTCCATTAACCTGCAGTATTTTATGCTACCGATTTACTTGGAATAAAGAGACTGTTACCATGACTTTGGACATATGTAGCATTATTTGAAGATCTATCATGAAATAGTATTGTGTTTTATGATACTTGACATACATCAAACACTCAGTACTACAATCACCTGAAAGAGTTGTTGTGGCCAATTCTGACTCTAGAGGTCAAAGACCAAATTTGTTTAAATCAGTGGAGGGAAGCTTTCTGATGATTTACATGGAGGGGTTAAGGGAGAATTACATTTTATAGCAGCTCTGCTCCAGGTCACTCCATGTGTTGGGTCAGGTATTAGTTTGGATACAGAACAATAGTGCCTCAGTCACTTTCCCCCTCTTCCTTTGTCCCTCTGAGAGGGCCATGAGCTAGGGCTTGGACTCCATTTCATGAAGTAAAGCAACAGTGGAGAGAAGCTACTGGTGAGACTCATTCCTGTTAGTTAAAAACCTCCAAGTGGCTTCATTTCCACTTCAAAAGCAATGCTTGGAACCTCTCCCTTGTGTGACACTTTATGCTTTTCAAAATACTTTACTATGTGTGGGTTTCTACAGTTGAACTGCATGGAAGGCAAGAACACGTCTTCTGAAATTCATGGTTTTGATCTTGGAATATTAAATTGTATTATTAACCATGAAAACATTTCTGAAATATTTCTCAACTGTGCAGTTACATTAGTTCATTATATACAATGTAAAATAGTTTGTTTACAAATAGAATTATTCAGGAAGGAGAGCCAAGAGATTGGACACTGTGACTGCTTCTGGAGAGAAAGACAAATAGTATAGAGAAGTGTTAAAATTATTTTTATCATTTGCTTGTCTTGCTTTCCATTAAAGAGTTAATACACAGATTAATAAGTAAAAAAAAAAAAACTAAAAACAGCAGGCTTTAGTCTAGAAAAACACTCACTTTATGTTTTCCGGTACTATAAATTGTGTGAACCCTTTTAGACCATGTGCATATTGTTTAATATCAGGCATCATACTTGGATCTCCATTGATAGAAATGATATGCAAGCTATAAAGCCGACAGTGTTCGTCAAAGAGCTCTGTACATTCCTGAATAGAGTTTCATTCTTACAATTGTTTCACTTCTGCTAACATCCATAAAAATAAGTTCTCACTATAAGGGGAGTATGATATTAAGAAGATAGTGATTTTTTTGAAAGTGAAGAAAATTCTGATCTCTTAAAATCAATCACATTAGAATAATAGGAAGGAAGAAAACCTAAAACCATGTTTTTGAAAAACTATGACAGAGAAAATAGGCCATAAAACACACTCAATAGTTTATTGAAATTTGGTTTACTTTTGAGTTATTTTAATGAATGTACAAAGTCTAGGCCAGGCACAGTGGCTCATGCCTGTAATCCCAGCAGTTTGGGTGGCAGAGGTGGGCGAATCACCTGAGGTCAGGAGAACAAGACCAGCTTGGTCAACATGGTAAAACCCCATCTCTAGTAAAAATACAAAAATTAGCCAGACGTGGTGGTGCACACCTGTAGTTCCAGCTTCTTGGAATGCTGAGGTAGAATAACTTCTTGAACCTGGGAGGTGGATGTTGCAGTGAGTCAAGATACTGCAATTGCACTCCAGCCTGGGTGACAGAGTGAGATTCCTTCTCAAATAAAAAAAAAAAGAAAAAAAGAAAAGAAAAGAAAAACAAAGAAACAAAACCTACTGCCATCCTCTTTTTTTGAAAGTTATAAAACATTTGGCTTAAAACTCTACTCTGTTGCTTAATTTTTGTGACTATATTTTTGTTTGTGTATGGTTCATGGATCTAAAGTCTACAGCATATATTCAGCTATACTTTTTTCTTGTGAATTCACTAAAGACAGTAAGAAGACGTTTTTATTTAATATATGTTTTTAACTTAGAACTGTGTAATGTTTTAAGTATTTTTTGAGATATCAGGTGTTATTTGGGGATCAGCTGAGTTTACACAGTACAGTAGCAATCGTATAATAATACTATTACCATATTACCTTTGTTTTTTCTTGAATTTATTATCATTGTTTATGTATATATCATGTGATGCTTCAGTAGAGAAATGTAGCAGAGAAACAACTTAATTATTTGATATTGAAGATTTGAACCATCTGATTCAATGATTTTTATAGTGCTAAACTGAAACCTCTAAATGAAACATTATGCCAATATTACAAATACAAGGAGTGATCTCTTTATATACCAATATAGATAGACCTCCAAATAAATCAAGGTACATAACAAGATATAGCAGATCCTAATATTTATTTTAAGAGGAGGGAAAACAACTATATATTTTGTATATTCAGTTATGCATAAAATGTCCAGAGAAAGACACTATGGGTAACCCATGGTTTTCCTGTGGGGAGCAGTATATGAGATGGCTGAGAAATAAGCATCAGAGTGAGACACTAACATTAATTTTATCCATTCTAATTTGAGTGAAGAGTAATCTCTCTGCAGTATTATTTCTCTAATAACTAATGATGCTGGACAAATTCTCATGTATTTATTGGATGTTGCTTTATTTATTTGCTTTAATGAACTGTCTATTCAAGCTCTTGCCTACATTTTATTGGATTGTTTGCCTAATTGATTTACTTGAATTGCTTATAGACTCGGAAGACAAATATTATGTCAGATACATGTATTAAAAATATTCCCTTGGCCAGGTGCAGTGGCTCACGCCTGTAATCCTAGCACTCTGGTAGATCAAGGTGGGTGGATCACGAGGTCCGGAGATGGAGACCATCCAGCCTAACACAGTGAAACTCCATCTTTACTAAAAATACAAAAAAATTAGCCAGGAATGGTGGTGGGTGCCTTTAATCCTAGCCACTAGGGAGACTGAGGCAGGAGAATTGCTTGTCTCCAGGAGGCAGAGGTTGCAGTGAGCCGAGATCACACCATTGCACTCTAGCCTGGGCAACAGAGCAAGACTCCATTCCATCTCAAAAAAAAAAACATGTCCTCAATTTGGAACATGTAATTTTATTTTATTCCCAATGACTTTTCATGAGCAGAAATATTGAATTTTCAAGATCACAATATTTTATTTTATGTTTTTTTAAAAAAATATTTTCTCTAAGAAATCTTTGACTATCAGAAACTCTGGAAAATAGTCTTCTAGGATTACTTTTCAAACCTTTAGGGTTTTAACTTTTACCTTTACTTGGTGATATTCTTGAATTAACTATTTCGTATGGTATGAGGTAGAATTCAAGATGCCAGATTTCTATTTACATAACCACAACTATAGCCCCATTTATTATAGAGTCTTTAAAAAAATTCATTAGATGTTCTTGGAGACTTGTTGAAAAAAGTCAGCCACATATGGTTGGATCTGTTTTTAGACTCCTACTCACTTTTATTGATGTGATTGTTTTCCTTTATACCAATTCCTCAATTTACTGATTATCATAGCTTTCAAGGATGCATTGTTCACACATTTGTAAAATAATTTGTTTAATTTTCTCTCTAATTTTTGTCATGCATAATTTTGTGGTCTTTGAACAAAGACAGCTTTATTTCTTTGTTTTTTTTTGTTTTTTTTTTGTTTTTTTTCTATATCTGTGCTTTTTTTTTCTTGCCTTATTGCTCTGGCAAGGAACTAGATGGTTTAAGATAGAAGCAGCTAAAGTGAGATGTAGGCATCCTCTACTGACTTGTTTTCTCTCTCTCTCTCTCTCTCTCTCTCTCTCCCCCCCGCCAACTCCTTTCTTCCTCTCTTCGTGTATGTGTGTGTGTGTGTGTGTGTGTGTGTGTGTGTGTGTGTGTGGCTACTCTAGGAATTACATATGCATTCCTATATTCTGCTTTGAATTAATATAAATGATACTTATAAATGTAAGAATGTTGCAGTAATATAATTCCAACTATGCCATCCCAACCTTTTAGCTAGCATTCTCACATATGCTAATCTTTCACATTATAAATCCCAAAATATTATTATTATTCTAGATTTAGTCAGTTATATTTAAAGGAATCAAGAAGATAAAATAGTTAATCTTCTATATTTACCCAGATATTTACTTTCTAATAGTCTTCATTCTTTCTATTAATCTTAGGGGAAGTTAAGGGGTCTCGGTCATGTTTTTCTTAAACATTGTTTCCATCCCTTTCTCTTTCTCGTCTCCTCTGGGAACATCAATCAACTACATGTGTATTATACTACATGATATTACCTCAGAGATCAGTAATGCTCTGTAATTTTTAGGATTTTACTTTCTCTTATATTCAGATTGAATAACTTATATTAATTTGTCTTCAAATTTATTTAATCTTTTACCTCCTTTCTCCAATCTGCTGTTGAATATATTCAGTATATTTCTCACATTAGATATTATACATTTATGTTCTGGAATTTGCCTTTTTTATATAAACAGTTTTTATTTCTCTGCTGAGAGTCTCTTTCACTTACTGTGACTGTTTTGCCTTTATGTCCTAAATATATTAATTATTTTAAAATTCTTGTCTGCCAATTCCAATATCTGGTTCATATCCAGCTCTACTTCATTTGACTGTTGTTGTTTTGCTTGATATGAATTACATTTGTGTTTTTTTCTTTGTATGTCTAATAATTTATTTTTAGTATTACATGTACATCTTTATGGCAAATTTATTATAAAGACTCTAGATTTTATTTTGTCCATCTGACATTTCTCATTATTATTCTAAGATGTGGTGAAATCATTGGCTAACTGCCCTGTGTTTTTGGAGACTTTGCCTTATACACTGTTAGGATATATGGGTTTTTTTGGCAGTGTCTTCAGCCTTAGGGCATATCTCTTATTCTCAGTGATCTTCAATCTTAGGGCAAGCCTTGTCTTTTTTTTTTTTTTTTTTTAATAATGAAATGCTGGAGGTGTTTACACATCCCCTCTCACTTGGCAGGATTTGAACTGTAAGTTCTCTTTTGCTAGCAACAGACGGCAATTGAAATCTCTGTTCAGCAATTTTCCAGCTTTTCAACCCCCAGGTTTTTCTTCAGATTCCTTAGTGTCTTGCCCTGCATATGAGTAATTTAAGAGACAGCCAATCTTTGAGGGCAAGTTGTATACAGACACTGCGGCCCTTCTTCTATGGTCTGTATCTTTCTGAGATTTTCCCCTTATATTTCCAGTCACTTTTGCAGTCCTAAAATTTTACCTGTGACTCCTAACGTAGTGCATCCACTGCCCACTCAGTGATGTAATTGACAAACTATCAGGAAAACAAATTCTTCTCAGCAACACTCTATACTCAAATAATTGCCCCAATTAATCCTTTTGTCTGGAGAAGATAGATTTATGATAGACCTAAATAGTAAAGGGCAATAGAAATTAGAGTATAGGAGAGCTGCAAGGGTGCAATGTGTAAAATGAGAAAGCATTAGAAATGTGCAGCAGAATTATGAAGTAATATAAACGAGATAATAAAAACCAGAACTTTTCAGAAGCTAATATATAGAGAGAAGAATATAGCAGCAAATGCAGTATAGTGGCAGCAAGATGAGCAGAGACTTAGGAAACCTGACTTCTGAGGACACAGGTAATAGAGTGTTTTGCTTATTGCCCTGTTGTATCCAAAATTACTGTTTTATTGGAAGTCTAAGAATATTTATCTAATCTTTGAAATTATGTTAAATCTACTCAAGATCCAGTTATGAGTAAAGATTTACATCTTTTTAAGTAACTATCTCCATTTTATCTGTCTTTTAATTAACACATCATGAAAGAAAAAATACATACTATTTATGATGAATTTTAATGATTGCAGAGAAACATGTTTAGTGAATATCAAATTTCTGTAGCTGTTATTTCACCATTTGTGTAGATAGGAAATGTGTTGGAATTATTAATCTAGTTGGAAATTCTTCATTAACAAATTAAATATTTATTTTGTATAAAGAAATGTCACCTGGGAGATGTTTTTTAGTATTTCATATACTGTGATTATAAAAACTTAAATGTGAATATTGTAAACACACAATCAGTCATCTCGTGCTTTTTTAAAAAACAAGTTATATTACAAGTAAGTAATACCATTTCTATACAGTAAACTGCAGTTTTCATTTTGTGGTCTTTGGGATTAAGGTTCCTGAGTTCAACTCCTAATTTTATTTGCCACTGTGACTATGAACTTGCACAGAGGTCTTTACCTTCTTGTGCTTTAGTTTCCTCCTATGTAAAATGAAGATAATAACAATACAAAGTGTCATAGTTTGTTTTTTGTTGTCATAACAGAATACTACAGACTGGGTAATTTATAAAAAATGGAAGTTTATTTGGCTCAAAGATCTAGAGGCTACATCTGGTGAGGGCCTTAATGCTGGGGATATAACATGGCAGAGGGCAAGCAAGCATGCAATACAGAGAGCAAATAGGGTCCAAATGTATCCTTTTATCAGGAGCCCACTCTTCAGATAATGAACTCACTGCTCATTTTTGCAATAACAGTGTTAATAAATTCATGAAGACAAAACCCTCATTACCTAATCACCTCTTAAAGATCTCAACTTGGTCACGATAGCAAGTAAGTTTCAACATAAGTTTTGGAGAGGACATTGAACCATAGTGTATACATGTTTGTGAGGATTAAAAAATGTAGTTCATGTTTCAATTTAACAATTAAAATAATGCTTGAAACTAAAGCACGAGAAGATAAAGAAGGTAAAGAACTCTGCCCAAGTGCATCGTCATAGCAACAAATAAAGTCAGTTGTTGTCAGAACCTAAAAGAGACTGTTTTTTGAATGAATGAATATGAATATTTACTAAACTTATTAAGACTTTCTGACCTTGCTTCCAAATCTATTAAGTAACAGTAATCATACTCACCCATAAAAGGGTTATGTGGATTAATGAAATAACAAATGTAAAGTTCATAGTTTGGAACATAATATGTTTTCAATGAATAGTATTTATTTTGAAAAAGCCAAATGACTACATATTGGAACGAGTTCAAAAAGTCAGAGCTAACATTGAAGCAAGAGTAGGGTCACCTGCAAGCATCAGAATGATGTGAGTGTTTACCAATATATAGCGTGATTACTCCCTTCCAAGAACCCCATAATCTAAGTCTCTGGTGAGTGAAGATAGGAATTTGCATTTTGAACAAGCATTAGACTGACTGTAAATGGAATAAATTTTGAGTGTCATGAACATAGGAGCTGACAGTAAACTTCTTGAGGATAAGAACTATGTTTTATTCACTTTTGTTTTCCCAGTATATAAAAATGAATATGAATATTTACTAAACTTATTTGACTCTCTGACCTTGCTTCCAAACAGCAAACGTCTTTTTAATGAATGAATGCACTGATTGTGTTAAGTAGGTTCTCTACAGTATGTTTGGTTTTTGGCCAGAGGCAGAGAAAGAGATAAGAAGAATGTACCCATAGGAAAGACCTAGATCAGAATAGATGTATTAATAATATTGTGTTTTAAATCCCAAGAGAGGAAGGGAAGGAACATGCTTGAGTAAGATGGTTTGTCCTTAGCAGGAAGCTATGCAAATGCAATGAGAGGGCAAATGAACTTAAGACACTTAAGTCCTTATAGATTCTAATCTAGTGATTGAGAATGTATTATGTAATATTTGACTTTAAAATATCAGTATCTGAAAATATTTTTAACACATAAAAGTTTACAATGGATTACAAAGAGAGCTGACATTTGAGAATCGAAGCTAAAATGTAGATTCATATGTGCTTTGTTTACTGAAGCATCTAATACTTAGATGATGTCAAGCACATGGTGGGCTGGTAATCAAATAACATTTGTTGACTAATCAGTAAAAGTCACACCTGAAATTGGGAATATGATCATAATGGCAATCACAATAGAGTGAGTTTTAGAAAGAGTCATAAGTATGGAGCTTGTACCATAAGACTGTAGATTGGAGCTTTGGACATGAATTGCTTCACCTTTCAGTATATCAGTTGCCTTCTTTTCATATAATGTTATTACTACTCATAAGAGTATGATACCATTTATCACTGGATGCCTAAACTTGTAAACATAAAATGATGTTACCTAAGAATGAAGTTTGAGATGGTTAAACCTATACATGTTTCTAGTTTTTCTTCTGTAAATTTACTCGGTGTTGTTTAAAAATAACAAAATAAATTATCCTCCTTTGAGGGAACATATTTTAGCAGTTACTTGCATTCATTTTTCCAAGTAGAAACCAAAAGTATTATTCAAAAGGTATGCTGAAACAAATTCAAATAAAATGCTAACTTGTCCTGCTCTTGTCGTTTTGTTTGAAGAATAATGTAATCGTAAGTGACAAGAATCAGCCTTCAAGATAATTTATTATAAACGCAGTCCTTTAAAACTGTTGTTTATTGTATAAGCATAGCCTAGTCCCATTCTTCATTAAAACTGAGCCTTTAACTCTTTAACCCTGTGGTATGGATTCATCAGAAATTTACTCCCTATGAAGCTCTTTATGATCCCAACAGTCCTGATTCCTCCAGATTGTTTTATTTCCAAACTATAAATATTGTTTTTTCACTCCTTAGTGTGGAAATTCAGCTACCTCCATATTACATGCTTACTGAAGTAGAAAACTGCCTAATCAAATAGGAAAACATTTGGCTGTGAATAAATCAGCATTTGTCCAGCATTTCAAAGTGTGAAACTAGGCAGACAAGCATATATCCTAAGAGTTCTGCTTTCTCTTCCTTCCCTGTAGATAAATCAGAGGCTAATATGGCACCACTACCATCTGTCTAAATACTTCTGTGGTTGTCTTGAATTAACACTGAAGAACTAGTGGAAGAAGTAATTAAGATTTTATTTTTACATTTCATCACCAGGTGCTCTATAATAGAAATGTATCTGTAAATGTTCAGATTGATTAAGCTTGTAACAAGTAAAACAACAAGTGTTTAAAGATCAACTAATTCAGAACAAGAAAACTATTTTAATATGTTGACTTATAGTGTTCATAGATTTTATTCTTTTTCTAAAACTTTAAATGAGAATTGCTATAGATTTTATTGATAGTATAAAAGCATATTCTTGTGTATATTTAAACAATAAATGCTAACATTGTCATTTATTCTACCTTTAAGTTAATGAATAGATAAATTACCGGACATTAAATTGTGATTTCCATTGTTCCACTCTATGGCCACTTGAAAGATCTTACCACAGTACCTTGTACTCAATAAATAACAGAGAATAAATGAAACCCATATAGATCCTTTCAATTTCCATATAATCAGTTGAAGAAATTTATGAACAAGAAAATATGATCTAAATTCTCTTCAGGAACAATCAATGAGGTTATTTGCAAAACTGAACTACAGGAAACTAAATAAAAGCATGCATCTGCACTAAAAGTAATTTTCAGCTTGAGACCTAGAAAGGGAATTCAGTTTGCTTCTGATTAGACAATGCTTGTGCCAATTATAAGTTCAAATTGATTATAAATTCAAATATCTCGACTGTGAAATAGCAATTGAAAAAGAAAGAAAAATGAGTGATTTTTTTTCATCAGTCACAAAAGAAAACAAAATTATGTGAAAAAGTAACTTGTTTGTAAAATCTTTTTTCTGATACAGTTTTAACTTTCTATTGAAGGATCCACTGGAGTATAAATTTTCTTCAGGCAATGCCTTTGTATTACCTTATTTCCTTTTACTTTTAAAACCTAGTAAAGTCACTAGAAACTCAATAAATATTTGCAGAATAAATGAACTGGCTGACAAGAGACTTCTTGCTTTCTTGTTATGCAGATAGCTTTCAGTAACAGATTATTGCTAGTGTTGACAAAAAAAAAAACCCTTATTTGTAGTTCGGTACTAAAAGAGTAATTGTTTGGCATTTGAATATATATTTAATATTTAGTATATATAATACATATATTTAATAAGGTTAACTATATGACTATAATACATAATATATGTGCCCTTCAGGTTTTCCATCTGCAAATGACAATAAATATGGGAATATCTTATTGAAAGACCACAGAAATATCTATTTATTACTACCTACTTTTCAGATAAGTATGCATGAGCCAATAGTTAATTATAAAGGTCTTTCCAAATAAATTTTCATACATATGCATACACACATTTAGATAGATAAGATAGATGGACATAGATAGATGAAAGAATAAATGAACAAAAAGAGAAAAAGAAGAGAGAAAAAGAGAGAGAAAAAATGAAAGAGGAGGAGGAGGAACAGAAGTGAGGTGTAGGTAGAAAAATAGCCAGGAAAAAGCCAAGTAATCATGGTGTACATATTAGTCCATATAATTTTAGAGTTGGCTTACACTGAATCTTGTCACTAATTTACCTGAAAATTAATCTTTAAAAATTGTTGTTATTTTCAGACTTCATTTTAAGCATATCTTTCTCAGCTGCATCTAACAAAACAAAGATTTTCATATCAGATAATACATGTATTAGAGGCTGGTATAGTATTTCCCTTAAATACTGGCTGCAGTGAATAAGGAGACCCACAGTGGTCTGGGCTCCACTGGAACACGCAATCATGCATGACGCTGTAAAAAATGTCTTGACTAGTTATAGTCAATGTTGTCACTCTAACCTATGCTCATCTAAATGCAGTCATTTATTCTCCTATGAAGATTTCATTTCACTTCACTCAAACCCAGTCATTCCTCAGTATTTACCATATCATTTTGCACATGCATATTTATAAAGAGGGTTCTGTAAAACACATGCTTTTTATATTATATTTTCCTTATTATGATTTTTCCCTCTCAGACAAGAATCATATGTGTGTGTGTGTGTATAATTTATTTTAAAAGACGGGATTTCACCATGTTGGTCAGGCTGCTCTCAAACTCCCAGCCTTAGGTGATCTGCCCACCTCGGCCTCCCAAAGTGCTGGGATTACAGGCATGAGCCACCATGCCCGGCCATAACAATCATGAATATTTGTAGGCATCTTTTATTTGAAATGAACTTTACAGTTAACCATAGGTTCATGCCATCTTTCTGAAAAGTAAGTGGTTATAAATATTCTTATGACTTTTCAATAACATATTTTAGTATTTTAGTATCCATTTGCAGATGTAAATTCAAATAATAGAAATATTATATGACATTCTCAATATTTAGAAAGTCTCTTCTCCAACCTCAATAGTTAGACTGAGGTGAGAGGAGACAAATTTCCAAGCAATTCAAACAAATAATTTGTTGTGAACAAGCTGAATATTTTTGATGATGATTAAATCTCATTCTCTAACTAAATCAACAGTTAATTGCATCTCTACTTTTAACTAAGCCACAAAAATCTAACTTTTAGTCAATGTTTCCCAGTCAAAGGAATCAAGTGAAATAATTGTGAAATATGTAGAATTTTGAAAAGTAAGTGGTTATAAATACTCTTATGACTTCTCAATAACATATTTTAGTATTTTAGTATCCATTTGCAGATGTAAATTTGAATAATAGAAATATTATATGACATTCCCAATATTTAGAAAGTCTCTTCTCCAACCTCAATAGCTAGAAGGAGATGAGAGGAGGCAAATTTCCAAGCAATTCAAAGAAACAAAATAATTTGTTTTGAACAAACTGAATATTTGTGATGATGGTTAAGTCTTGTTCGCTAACTAAATCAACAGTTAATTGCATCTCTACTTTTAACTGAGCCACAAAAATCTAACTTGGTCAATGTTTCCCAATCAAAGGAATCAGGAGAAATAATTGTGAAGTATGTGGAATGAGGTAAGTTAATTATATAAAAATAATTTCAGATAGGATATTTATTTAGAATATTTATTTTGATGCTTTGTAGAGTTCAACTCTAAAATATTTTTCAATTTAAATGGGAAAGACACAATACACAGAATTATGTGTTTTAGGTAATGTAGGGTAGTGAGCAAACTTCTGAAAATTATATCGTAAAAAATGTGATCAGTTCAGAGTAAGCATTTAATTAATTAACTTATCACCTGTATATAGCTTATCAATTTCCATAGGAAAATTATTGCAGACTGGTCATCTAGCAACAATGGGAGTTTCACTACTCTTTTAGGTCTCTGCATTATTAAACTGAACGTGTGAGTGCAGGGTAGGGGATTCATAAAGATTCTCAAAAGAAATTTCATAATCACTTTTCCATCTATTGCTACTTTCATTTGAAACCAAAGCTGTCATAAAAGTGTACTCAGATAATGTGAAAATAATTTATGTTATTCACTTGCGAATTATCACCAGTGTTTAACCATCCCAGTCTTACGGTTCCTTGCTCTGTGATTTTGTATTTGTTTTGTTTGTTTTTTTGTTCAGCCCCTTCGTTTTAGCTTTTTATCTTAATTTGCCCAACTCACTTGATCAAAGATCATGCTTGGACTTAACATTCCTGGCTTCAAACTCCAAGAGCTCCAGACTGATGATTTTGCCTCTGGGCCTTGGTAATCACCAACACACTCATTCCCTACAGCATTCCTCCCACCAACTCCCAGATTAAAACACAAAAATTATGCCATGTTTTCTTCCTGAATAGCAAACATCTGGAGGACAGAAAGACACCCATACCCACCAAGCAGAATTCAGCTTCAGCACTATTGACATTTTGTACCAGATAATTCTTATTGTGGGGACTTTTCCTATTCATTGTGGAATGTTGAGTAGCACTAAATCTGCTGCTCACTAGATGCCAGTAGCACTTTCCCCAGTTAGGACAGCTAAAATTATCTCCAAACATTGCCAAAATTGCCTGGGGGGTGAGAGTCACCCCAATTTGAGAACCACTGCTATAAAGAAATAAGAGTATGAGAGGAGTGAGGGGAATTTATCCATTGAATATACTATTGTCAAACAATCATGATGCGTGAATGATGTTGCATGTGGTCTGAGAAACACAGAACGGTAAGGCACAGTTTTTATCCTCATGAAACTTACAGTATAGTATGAGAAATGAAACCAAATAACTAGCGCATAGAACTGGAAGACATGAGAATGAATGACCTCTCAATATGCATTCAGAGAAAGGAAAACAAAACTCTAATTGGAAAGATCAAGAAGGGTGCTTGGAGAATGTGGTCTTGAAGAAAAAGCAGGGTTCCAAAAAGCTAAGATGGGAGGTTAAGGTCTTAGATGGAGAAGAAAGAGAACATTAGAAATCACTCTCCAGAAAGAATGTGAACAGCTTTGAACTCTGAAAGTTTTGGACATTATTTAGGTCATCACTAAGGAGTCTTTTATTTGGGGGCATGACATAATGAGATAACGATGGTCTCTGGCTCCCTATTCTCTTGCTTTTATATTTAACTTCTCTTCCCCACTTTCACCAGAGATTGTAGAGGAAGAAATGAGGAGTTTGTGATCATTCCAACAAACTGTCCAGGGCATTTTTGTTGGATGAAAGTGAATCATCATGGAGCTTACTGTTACAAACTTGTTATTTGTATTTTTATGTACTTATATTTTGTTACTATGCAAATTAAATAGCTTAAGAAATAGTCTGAAATATTTAACAATTTTAAGAAATGAGCCAAGAAAAATGGTTGAGTTTCTGTGAAGTTTGTGTGAGAAATCAGCATTCAGGTTTTACTGATATGTAAACTGACAACACTATATGAATAAGAAAGGCAAAGGAAATAACCTAGGCAACTATGTTTAGGACATTGGCTCTTAAACCTTTGCGAACTTAACATTTCTGTTTCAGTATATAATAGAAATCCTAGAATTTCTTCCCAGAATAATATCATAGGTGCTTATTTATAAAATTTCATCTTAAACTTTAAGGTTTTTCTGACCTTCCAAGACACTCCATGGCTCTTCTGGGCATCCATAGTTGTCAAGTTATAAGACCAAGACAAAAGAATTTTCAGAATACAAGATTTAGAGCATTGCTTCAGAGACCAAAGGAGCAGCAGAAATGCCTAACATACCCTATGAGCAGTTTAGGAGCTGAAATCCCTGGGATCTTCATAAATCCCTGGCATCATTTTAACTAATATGAAATAGAAAATGAGTTAATTATCATTTTCTATTTAAGTTCTAAAAGTTTAAATTACTTTTACTCAATGGAAGATTGCTGTATGTCTTGAAAACAATATGATAGATAAATATAAATATTCATGAGCTGGAATCAGAAAGGCTTTAGGGCTTATTCCAAGCTGATTAAACTTAAACTAGTAGTTTAACCTCTCTGAGCTTTGGTTTTATGGTTTTTTGTTTTTGTTTTTTTAAATAGTAAAGTATTGGACGATGTTATATTGAAGCCCTCTGTATGTCCTAAAATTTGATAATTTAAATAAACTCATCTAAGTCTAAAAAATTAATACAAATAAAAAACTTCTAAAAATGAGAATCGCTACAATTATTCCCAGAGTAACATATTTTCAGGAAGTGATTCAAAGCTAGATGTGGTTGAATTGCCAAATGGCTGAAATTGCAAAAATAGGCGATAATTAAGTCATTATGCTCAACCCTTATTAAATATTAATGAATTCTCCATGACTTTGAATTGGAAGCGGATTTTACATGAGAGTTTCTAACTAGGCTGTCGGCATGATGAATCATCTCTCACTCAGAGGTGGTCTTCCTCAGCTCCAAGGTACTCATAGGCACTACCAGGAAATTTATCTGTGGTTGACTGTGTTGTACTTGGCTTTTAACTATTTTTTTTTAAAAAAGAATTTTCAATATTGATATCACCATGCTTTAGCCTGCAGGAGCAAAAGATTTTCTCTACAAAAAAGAGCTTGACATTAGAAAAATAACACACTTAGCCAAGGCTCCAATCATCTGCATGCACTCACCATTTGTGTGGCTTTACATCTGGCTGCATACACACCAGGGCTGAGGATCCTAAATGCATCTGGGGAGAAGCTGGTCAGTGCAGTCCTCTCCACCCACATTTGTTGTTTGTTTTTGTAACACATGTTAGGCACAAAAGAGACAAACAAGGGTAAAATGGTTTTCTCCTTTCCCATCTGGTTGTCTGCCAGAAATACAAAGCCCAAACAAAGCATCAGATTTCAATATTCTGACTGTTGAGGAACCCCACTTTCTTGTTCTCTATTCTTCACCATTCTTCTTAACAAATATTTTTTCACCAAGTAGAAAGCAATGTAATTCAATAAAATACAGGGTTATTTCCCTGTACCTTCTTCCCAATTCCTGGTTATTAACACTGTATTTGTGGGATAGTGCCTCTTGTGCTTTATTTCATAGGAATGTATTCTCTTATAAGAGCTATATATTCACAGTATTTTAAACTCCTGAAATTAAAAATACAGATAATCTTTGGTGTATCAGTGGCCTCCATTGTATGAATTAATTAAAAGTTCTACTGTTTGGAGGTCAAAATATATGTCTCATGGAAATAACTTTAAAAATAGTGGATAGGACCCAGAATTAGAAAAAAGAGAGAGAGAAAGAGAGAGAAGGATGGGGAGAAAAGAAAGAAGGAAGAAAGGAAGGAAGGGAGGGAGGGAGAGAGGGAGGCAGGAAGAGCTAAATAGACATATAAAATATAGTATACATTCTTTTGCATGCAGATATTTTTGTCCATTTTGTAATGCAAACTGGAAATCCCTTAGCAGCTGAGTAACGGGGAGAGACACAAGAACTATCTCTTTCAGGTGGGTAAACTATGTGCCTAATAGGGAGATGATAATGGCCTCTGTCCCATAGAAGGATCAACATGTGGAAACATTGCCGCAGCTTCCATTTCAAGAGGGTACACAATGCCATAAGCTGAGGATGGTATGGTTACCTCACCTGTTCACATTTATTGAGCAACTGTTAATTGGGTGTTTTAATGCCAGAGATTGCCAAAAAAAATAATTAAACCCTCCTAGATAAAGACTTTTGAATTAGAAATATGTCTGAGACTTTGGTAATCTATTATTTTCAGTTGGCTTAGTGAGCATTAATGGATATTACTAGCAATTTGTTGTGTTTAAGTTTTTAACTTAAATTTTTTCACATTTGTAAAATTAGAGAATAGCAGCATGAATTTATATATTTCCATCCATTTTGGTTCAAAACTCAATATTTTGAGTCCTTTGCATCAGTTTTTCTTTTTTTCCTTTCTTTTTCATTGTCAAAGTATTTCATAGCAAAATTTAGATCTCTAATCATGTATATTTCGGTTATACAACTATAAACAAATGTATTTTATAACACAATGACAATGCTATCATAACTCCCAATGAAAACATTTTTTCCTATCATCTATTAATACCCTGTTTATAACAAATTTTCCTTTATTGCCTATAAAATATCTTTTATGTTAGGTTTGTTCAAATCAATATCTAAACAAGGTGCACACTTTAAATTTGGTTATGTGTCTTAAATATATTTTCATCTTAAGCAGTCCCCTCTTTCTCTATTTCTTCCCATAGCACTGACCTATTATCAGATTCATGTCAGTGTCATAATTGTCAGTGGCTATTTTTCCCTTAAGCATTATTTAACTCATTTCTTTATTCCTCATATGTCCTCTGAATGGAAGCTAACCCTAAAAATTAGTCATGTCTTAAAATATCATAACAACGTATGATTTTGTCATTGGTAGGCTCTAACACATCAGTTTAGATTGTGAATAAAGAAAAGTAAAGTATCTTGGTATCTGCCATAGTTGGTGGAATATCCCAAATTGTCCAATATAATTCATATAACATATAAAATATCTTACACATGGGGTGCTGTACTTTTTTCATGACATCTACCTGGTTTCTATCATTCTTAGAATTTATAGACTCAGAACGAGGAGATTCTTACTGAGAAATGTTGTGAGAATTAGGGACTAGATATTGAAATAACTTTAATTGTTAAAATAAAAGATCCTTTTACATATTTAACTTTTAATTGTGCCTCTCAGATGGAATGGTAGACAATGCCTCGAAAGGTAAGAGATGATTTGGAGACGCTATTTGAATAAGTACGATCACCCTAATGCAGTAGATTACTGCTGCAATATTAAGTTGTTGCTGCATGGCTGATTACAGGGTGAAAAAACTCCAGAAAACATAACACAGTGTTTTCACACTTTTAGTTATGCTCTGCTTTCATAAATAATCAAAGCCATAGTTGAAAGGCAAAAAGTATAACAACATGATATCTAAGAAAAGTGTGCCTCGGTGATAGTGGTATGTAATACAGTAACATTCATAATCCTGAGAACAATATTATTATGTAGATATGCTACTATTTCATTTTAAGAATTAGGAAATTGAGATATAAAAACCTAATAATTTCCCCAAGATCACACAGTAATGAGTGGAGGTTCTTGGAGCTGAACTGAAGGTCTACCTCTTAACCATGACACCATACTGCCTCTTAGAATAGTTTTGAAATTACTATTGTCTTTATGTGAATTCCAGATTTCAGAGGAACTTTCCCTCACTCTCTGATACCAACCCTGAATCTTGCAATATCTCTTAGTTCATGTGCATTTCTAGTGTGAGTATTTACATACTAATACACATTTAATGTTAACTGTACGTATAAAATTCCTTCTGTTTTAAACAGGTCATCAATTACCTTGGTCCTTTGGAATTGATTCTTAATACTCCTAGCCATCATAGAGTTCACCATGGTAAGGAAGTTCTATTTCTTCTCTCTTTTGTTCTTCATGTCTTTAAAAATTCCTTTATTATTTGCCTTGCTCCATTTAATTGCAATTTCCCAGTATAGCCAGCACATATTTTACAGATAAATATAGTTTCTTCTTTTCTATCTTCTTTAGTACAACTTCCAAAGTATGAACTGGTGGGGTGGGGTGGGGGAATTTATCTATCTGACTTTTGGATTTTTCTTTCTACCTAAATCTTAGCTCCATTGTAGTAGAAAATGAGTTAACCAGCTGAGGAGATACACATTTTATGTTTTAAAGGATCCTGTCAAAGGCTACTCCTTGACCCAGTGCTGAAGGTCATTCCCATCTATAGTCAGAGAGTTAGTGGTCTTGAAAACTGTTTTGATTTAAGGAAAGCCCAATAAACAACACTTTACTTTTCTGCCTGAGGCCTTGAACAATCTCAACATAATCTGCCTTTCCCTGATAAGGAGAAAATTCTGTGACTAGTGCCTAAGGTATAAAGATAACAACTTAAGCAATAAGAAAAATGATTACATTGTGGACCCCAAGCTCTATATAGCAATGTGCATATAACTATTATTTGTGATAGAAAAAATAGAAATAATTCAAATGTTTTTCAGCAGTAGACTAGATATATTTTATATCATGTATGTAACTGAGAATGATATAACAATGAAAATGCCCAAACCATTGCTACATGGAAAGGCATGAATAAATCTCACAAACAATACTGGGAGAAGAAAGCCAGTAAAAATAAATAAATGAATAAATAAATAAATAAATGCTGTTGTTCCGTTTTTATAAGTTTCCAGTCTTCCCCAGCAACCCTGAATCCCTGAAGCCCTGCCTTCCCAAGAAGGGCAGATCCCTGTTAATGGCAGGGAGCCGAGCAGAAGCACAGGCTTCCACAGGAGGGGAGAGGACAGGTCAGGGTGCAAAAGCGGTTTCCTCTTCCAAACCCAACAGTCATTCTCCCAACTCCAAGGAGGACAGAAAGTCCCTGGTTTATGATGGTTTGACTTCTAATTTTTCGACTTTAACAATGATGGGAATGTGATCCGTGTGCAGCAGACACCATCTCTTGAGTACCCATATAGCAGTTCTATGTTTTACTTTCAGTACTGTATTCCATAAACCATGTGAGATATTCGACTTTTTCTTATGAAATAACCTTTGTGTTAGATGATTTTTGCCTAAGACTGCAGGCTGATGTAAGTGTTCTGAGCGTGTTTAAGGTAGGCTAGGCTAAGTTATGATGTTTAGTACATTAGCCACGTTTAAAAGCATTTTTGACTCTCTCTGTTTTTCAGTATAGATGGTTTATCAGGATATAACCCCACCATAAGTCAAGAAGCGTCTCTGATTAGTGAGGGAGTGGAGCGGCCAAGGCAATTACACACTTGCAGTTCCTTCCATATAAAAGGAAATATAAGGAGTGGAGAAGAACAAGTCCGCATTACCAAATGAAACAGTTGCTATTTCTTCTGACTGCATTTTCACACCCGCCTTCTTACTGACAGCACTATTGACATTTTTGGACAAATACTTCTTTGTTGTGGATGATATTCTGTGCATTGTAAGAAATTTAGCAACCTCACTGGCTCCCACCCATTAGATGTCTTTACTATCCCATCCCGGGTGTGACTACCACTAATGTCTCCAGAAATTCTCAAATGTCTCTTAAGGGGCAAAATGCTTCCCTTATCATTCAGAACCATTATTTAAATCATCTATATATAGCAGTGGTGTCTGCGTCTGTTCAGCCAATCTCTCTCTACTTTTACACTGTGGAAGAATTTTCCTTGTATCTGTGCTTTCCAGTATGTGGTTGTATGCATGGAACCCATGCAAAGGAATGGGAACTCATGAAGATAGTTGAGTTTCCCGGGGTAGCGACTTAGTTAATTAATTATTTTTTTCTTTAGATTTACAGTCATGTGGATGTCATCATGTCTACTTAAGTTTTATGAAAAATGTATTAAAGAAATAATGACCAGCTATTTACTTTGTAATTTGATTATTTTGCAGCAGGGAAAATACGTATGATAAGAGTTTTGAAAAAATTAAGGGTAATTTAATTTTCACTATGGCTTTTATGATCTTAAAAAAACCAGTCAAGTCTCTAAGTAGAAAATTTTCTTCCTGAAACAGATTCAGAGAAAAGGAACAGAGAGACATCACATCAAAAATTTTAAATAAAAACATGTTTAATACATGGTTTTCCTTATTTTATTTCTTATTTATAATTCTTGGTATAATTTAATTCTTAATTTTTATTATCAAATAGTCCTGAAAATTTATTTACATTTATTCCATTTTTTATACTGAAAAATTGTGACATGAAAGCATACATATAGTTTTAAGAAAATCCTTGCTTTTTTTTACTATAATTAATTGAAAAATAAAAATGAAAATTCCTTTACTAGAGAATAAAATCTGATGTTGTAAATGAGAAGACATTCCTATGAAAATTATTCTCCTGCTTAAATCTTAATTTTACAAATATGTTCTAAAAACAAAATGGAGGTATCTCAAAAAACATAGCTTTATTTCTCTGGAAAAAAACTTATTTTCTAATATTTTGTCTCATAGGCAGAAATCGTTATTGCATAGACAAAAATTATGCCGGTGTTCTTATTATTTGGGATAGAATTTTTGGTAAGTAAAATGTATTAAAATCAAAAAATTAAATCAGCTTCTTCATGTACAGGAAACCAAATCTCATATTCTTAATGTTTATTTCCAGGGACATTTGAAGCAGAAAATGAAAAAGTTGTGTATGGCTTAACACATCCCATTAATACATTTGAACCAATCAAAGTGCAGGTAACATATTTGTTTTTTATTCTTTCTGCATTTATATGATTTCATAAATCTTATAGTCAAGAGAAAAATCAGCTGTTGAAAAGTGGAAGTATATTAGAATACCCTGAAAACAATTTTTAAGTATAAAAAATTCAGAAGTGACTCTGGTACACAAGGAAAAGTTTGAATCAAATTAGGCAAAATATATTTAAAAACAACTCATTATAAGAATTTTCAGATATGTCTACTGCCTAGAATGAAAAAGAAAGTGTCTTTTAAACATATCCTTTCCCAGAATAGACCTGAAATATATTCATGTATTCAGTAGCAGCAATAGCAACATGTATAATTAAGGCTGATTCCACAGTAAGAAAAATATTTGCTTTCAGGGTGCATGACTCCAGTTAGAAATTCAGCATGAGGCCTTTGCCTTACTCTTCTTGGACCCAAGTGTCAGGAACTATTACAGATTGGTGAAGTCTGTGCATTACCTCACTCACTAAGACTCATCAGACTGGACCAGTTTTCTGTTAGACATGTGGTACTAGTTGTTCATCCGTCTCAATGGTTGGCACTAGAGAAATGAGGAATGTCTATGAAGCTCTGATCTGTCAGAGGCAGACCACCGCAAATCCTCCTGGGGTTAGGCACTCATAAATGAGAAAAAGATAAGAATCCTTGAAAAACTGAAGAGGTTGGTCAATGACAGCTCTGTACAGGGGACTGCTTACAATATTCGGGAAGTGAGGAAATTACGAGCTCATGTTGGGTCAGCTTTTCCAGACTACTTCAAGTTTCACTGAAAGTTGAAATAACACAATTGTTGACACCTATTGAGCTTTTACTATGTGCACTGCTAACAGTGCAACAGAAAAATATTTAGTGTAGCTATTACTAAAATCTTAGGCAGTAGTGACTCTTTTTATTCTCATTTTCTGTTAGAGGAAACCGAGGTTCCCAGAATTTAGATAATTCACCCAAGGTCACAAAGCTTGTTAGCTGTAAACTTAACCAAGGTGGGTTGAAAGCTAAGCCCAAGACTTGCTTAACTCAATACACTGTGCTGCTGCTTTACATAAAAGGCCATAACAAATTGCCTTCACTTGTTCAGTGAAAGTCATTTTTTCCATTTCTTTTTCTCACTCTGTCGTCCAGACTGGAGTGCAGTGGTGCAATCTCAGTTCACTGCAACCTCTGCCTCCCAGGTTCAAGTGATTCTCCTGCCTCAAAATCCCATGTAGCTGGGACTACAGGCACATGCCACCACGCCTGACTAATTTTTTTTTTTCTTTTTTAAAGATGGGGTTTCACCGTGATGGCCAGGCTGGTCTTGAACTCCTGACCTCAGGTCATCCACCCACCTCAGCCTCTCAAAGTGCTAGGATTACAGGTGTGAGCCACCGCGTCCAGCAATTTTTTGTATTTTTAGTAGAGACAGGATTCCACCGTGTTACCTAGGATGGTCTTGATCTCCTGATCTCATGATCTGCCCGCCTCAGCCTCCCAAAGTGCTGGGATTACAGGCATGAGCCACTGCGCCTGGCCAAAAGGCATCTTTATCTCCTAGTACACCAAAAGAAGAAAGGTGATTATCTCTCTTCTTTATTCTCAACTACGTAGCATTTCTCTCTGTGTCTCTTAGTTAGACTTTACTAAGAGTATGATATGGCTGGGCGTGGTGGCTCAGGCCTGTAATCCCAGCACTTTGGGAGGTGGAGGCAGGTGGATTACAAGGTCAGGAGTTCAAGACCAGCCTGACCAACATAGCAAAACCCTCTCTTTATTAAAAAATGCAAAAAAACTAGCCAGGCATGGTGGTGCCTGCCTGTAGTCCCAGCTACTTGGGAGGCTGAGGCAGGAGAATCCCTTGAACCCAGGAGGTAGAGGTTGCAGTGAGCCACATTGCACCACTGCACTCCAGCTTGGGCAACAGAGTGCTTCAAAATAATATAATAATAATAATAAAGGAATATGATACATTTTTCAGGAGAATAGAGGCAAATATTTTGGATCTTTTCTTAATAATAAGCTTTATATAAATACAACCAATTGAGAAATAGTACATCGAAAGCTGCCTTTTCTTCACTTCATGTAGCAGTTGTCTCCTTATTGCAGCCATTAAGAAAGAGATAGAAAACTTCATCTGTATCCTCTAGGGCAGAGCTTGGCAAAGTTAATGTGCATGTGAATCAGAGGATCCTACTAAAATGCAGATTCTGTTCAGTAGGTCTGTGGTCTGGTCCAAGATCCTGTGTTTCTAAGCAAGCCCCTGTGTGAAGCCAGTGCTGCTGGTTGACGGATGATTTCTTTCAGAAGCAAGGCTTTGGGAGTGTCTTGCTGAGGAAAAGGGGGTTTATAACTGAGATAGAATAAGAAAGTGAATATTAAATACAATGAGAGCTGCACAAATAGTGGGATGATTCGAATTTTGAGAGGAACAATGGTCAGAAAATCACAGGTATTTATGAATGGCTGCTAAAGCTGTGTTGGGTTCAATTCTCCAGGTCTTTCCTCTCACATTTCCTTTAGCATAGTAATTGTCACAGGTGGGTCTAAGATTAGTCTTTTACATGTTCACTTATATTGTCAGATATGTCAAGTCAACAAGTTGTGATAATTAGGAGTACTTGAACTTACAAAAACGTTTACTTATTTTCACCTCCATTCTTTATATACAGCTAAATTTCTCACCTATTCTGCAGAGGCACCAAAGCAACTTAGGATGGGTTCCACCAGAAGGAAGGGTTTTGTTTGTTGGTTTTCCTTATTATTAGGCATAAATCATTCACCTTACCCTCCTTTGACATCACATATTTTCAGAGCATTGGGAAATAAATAAGTGAAAACAGTATTTTCTTTTAAAACACAACCATGTATTTCTCATGACGTTTATCCAGAATGATAGAAACAAAATTGTAGTCAGTTTCCAAAATTACAAAACAGGTAAGTATATTAATGTACACTGTAACTTCTAAGCACATTCGTTTTCTATATTATGGTTCTTATTATTGCAGAGCCCCAAGCTAAGTTTCTACCTAACATTTACCTATTCCTCAGATTTATCCCATTAATCCGTTTATGCCTGAGGTTGCAGTTTTTTGAATTTTTGCTGTCAGACCTTGGCGATGACCTTAAGTAGTAGGATATAAATAACTCCTACATGCTTAGCATTCCAATAATGGAACACTAGGCATAAATTATCAACTTCTAAATTGTTTAAATGATTCAGATTCCTTATTGTGATATTCTAGGCAATTTTAAAGTTTTATTTGTAATCTTAAGGGTTCAAATCGTTCAAAACACAGTAAAAATACTAGTAAAATCGCAAACTCTGACAAAGCCAAAGCTTCTTTCTCCATTAATTTATTTATATAATTATCATAGAACTCACCTCTAGAGTCTATAGCTGATGCTCAACCTTCAGGAGTCTTTTTAGTCTCCTGGTGCATTATCATATATGTGTCATAAATAGAAAACGTTTATTGAACAATTATCACATGTGGGCACACTTTTCACTTCTATACATGTCAAATGCATGATATTTAAAGAATGTGGATTCCTGCTATGAGACTCAAGGGGAACTTTTGCCTCAGTCAGCAAACTTTTCTAATTACAGAATATGGACCATTGGATACTCAGAAGTCTACTATCACAAACTACTTACAGGATTTTTATGAATATATGTTGTCTGTAATACAATGTAGTAAATAGAGAATTGTGTTTCAAATTTTTAAACACATATGCAATCCTTATATGTTGCCATGTTCAACTTTTGTATCCATTGAGCAACACTTAGAAAAGCCATCATTGGCTGGGTGTGGTGGCTCACGCCTCTAATCCCAGCACTTTGGGAGGCTGAGGCAGGCGGATCATGAGGTCAGGGGTTCAAAACCAGGCTGGTCCACATGGTGAAACCCATCTCCACTAAAAATACAAAAATTAGCCCGATATGGTGGCATGTGCCTATACTCCCAGCTGTCCAGGAGGTTGAGACAGGAGAATCACTTGAACCTGGGAAGTGAAAGTTGCAGTGAGCCAAGATTCTGCCACTGCACTCCAGCCTGGGTGACAGAGGGAGAGTCTGTCTTGGAAAAAGAAAAAAAAAAGAGATAAGGTGTCATTAGGCAGGGATGTCGAGTGCACAGGCTGCTAGTTAATTCCACTGGAAGCAAAGCCTCTTAACTCGTTTTTTTTCTACATTGCTGATTGTCCAAACAATTACCCTATTTTTACATTTCAAAATTATAATTTTATTGAACTTCAGAAATATTGACAGTAACACACTCAGTAGTACACAGAGTGCACAGAATATATTACAGCATGGAATGCAAGTGGGCATTAATTTCTTTTGCTCTAATCATGCATAACATATGTTTTAAAATATGCAAATTACCATGAACAATAAAATAATATACATAATATTTTGTATTTAATCTTTCTGTCCTATTTATCTTATTTGAAATAAGCTCTTTTTTTTTTATTCTTTCTAGTTTCACCACTTATTTTACATATGGACTACATTCTGGGCCACACCTGGATTCTTCAATAAGTTTTCTGTCATATTTAAAGGACCAGGATGGGGTCCAGGTAAACCAAGACTTGGTCTAAGTGAAGAAATCCCAGAGGTAAATAGAGTTCACAAAGCTGGAGATGGGGAAGATTCATCTCATATTGTCAGGTCTACAGCCAGCCTGTACATAGGTTGTTTTCAGGCAAATCTGTAAAAAGACGTTCCCTCAGTCAGACGCAGTCCTGTGGTTCTTAACTTAATGTGTGTCCACCAACTATGTGCCAATTAAAGGAGTGCCTTCTCCCAAGTGAACTCTGCCTCTTACCCGGGAGCACAGACTGTGGAGCAGAGCTACAGAGGCTGGTTTTCAGATCCCTTTAACGCCTGCCTTTGTGTAGGGCATAACTTCACAAATACATGCAGGTCAGACACAGAGTCCTAGAACGCTAGAGATGGAGGAAAACTTAGGAATGAGTCAGTCTAACCTTAGTTCCACTTATGAAAAACTGAGGCCCTTAAAACAGATGCATCTAAAGTCACATCAAGACAGTGTGATTTTGAGTCAAACTGTAACTATATTCATTTTATAGTAGAGTAGAAGAATTAAATACAGAAACCACATTGAAACCAGACGTTTTAAAATGTAGATCTTTAAAACACAGGAACCCAAATGAAAAATTCAATTCCAATCCAGAATTACTCTTCTGGAGAAGAAAGAGAAGTTTCTTTTTAATCATTTAGAATATAAGTTGTGATTTCTTATCAAATAAATGTTATTAATAGTAATGCAGAAACAACAGGAAAGGTAAACTACTCTTGATTTCAAGGATGATACTATGTGCACAAAAGTTAGCCCTGTGATGTTTCAAGGACATAAAATATTTTATTTAAATATTATTATTTTGAAATAAATCCTAATCTAAATAATGATATTTTCTCATTCACTTACCAAAGCTTCTGGGAATAAATTTCCCAGACACTTTTGTTTATGTTCACAATTAGTTGTGCACTGATCCACCAACTTGATACAGGGGAAATAATTTTTATATTTCAACTAAAAAAAAAGCTGTTTGCTATGATCCATTTATTATTTTTCTTTCTGTCGATATATAACTCAAAGTGAATACAATATTTTAAAGTTATATGAGTACAGGAGTCTGCATTAAAAAAAAATAGATGTAGGCTGGGTGCGGTGGCTCACGCCTGTAATCCTGGCACTTTGGGAGGCTGAGGCAGGTGGATCACAAGGTCAGGAGTTCAAGACCAGACTGACCAACATGATGAAACCCTATCTCTACTAAAAAATATAACAATTAGCTGGGCATGGTAGCTCGTGCCTGTAATCCCAGCTACATGGGAGGCTGCGGTAAGAGAATTGCTTGAACCAGGACCTGGGAGGCGGAAGTTACAGTGCATCCAGATTGCGCCACTACACTCCAGCCTGGGCTACAGAGTGAGACTCCATCTCAAAAGAAAAAAAACAACAACAAAAAAAAAAAAAAAACAAAAAAAAAAAACATAGATGTGTAGCATTTTGGGGAAAATCAAATGCTAGAGTAGAAATATAGTTTATTGGATACAACTTTTCTGAAGTTTCCAATAAACAATTTTAGAAAAGTTTTTTCCCATAAAATAATGTTTTTCCTTGAAGCATGATTACCTGCCAAGATCACCTTCTGTTTTTGTTGTTGTTGTTCTTTTGTTTGTTTGTTTTTTGAGACAGAATCTTGCTCTGTCACCCAGGCTGGAGTGCAGTGGCAAAATCTTGGCTCCCTGAAACCTCCGCCTCCCGGGTTCAAGCAATTCTCCTGCCTCAGCCTCCTGAGTAGCTGGGAGGCTACAGGTGCATACCACCCACCCAGCTAATTTTTGTATTTTTAAGAGATTTCACCATGTTGGCTAGGCTAGTCTCAAACACCTGATCTCAGGTGATCTGCCCACCTAGGCCTCCCAAAGTGCTGGGCTTATAGGCGTGAGCCACTGTGCCCAGCCCTACCTTCTGTTTTTTTCTTTTACTTTGCTGTCATATATGATCATCAATATATTATCAAATAGTGAAGATCCAACCCATTCATTTTGGCTACCTTTATTATTTACACATATTGCTAAATTAGTTCTTATGCTGCTCTTTAAGGCAGACTACATCATAATTGTAATGCTTTTAAAATGAGAAAAAAGTTTCCAAACTTACAGACATGTTTCTATTTTTAAAAATTATGTTAGTTTTTTTTTTTTTTAAATAGCAGATACTTTGTTCAAATATCTCTCCTAGTGTGAATTTCAGTAAGAGAAATAAGTCTGGAGCAATATAAAGGAAATGTTCTTTCTTGTCTACCTAGGTCACCGGGAAAGAAATTCCCTTCTCATCACCTGCATCTCAGCTGTTAAAGATATATACAGTTATACAGTTTGCTGTGATGCTAGCATTTTATGAAGAAACCTTTGCAGATGCAGCTGTAAGTAATGTCTATTTTAAAGAGTGTGAAAACATTATCTGTTACTTTGTTTGAAAATGAAAATAAACTCCCCAGATTAAGGCTATGATTTATTCTCCTCTGTAGTTGTCTGCTGCAATTTTGGCAGCATCTCGCATTTAAACAGGTAAAACAATTCTTTTAGACTACTAAATGTAAATGAATTAATTCTATCCAAATTGGTTCTGTATAGAATGTTCACTAAGTGGTATGCTGTTAATCTGTGTGATAAATAAGAAATAATTTGTCATAAATCAATTTTATAACAATTAAAATAAAAATACTTCAGAAGTCAGAACTAAATATGTGGGAAAGCATACTTTTCATCAATTTCAACATATTTACCTTCATTTAGAGAATTCCCTGATTTAATTACTTTAAAGAGTTTTCAATGTAGAGGTTAATTCCTTTAGTTTGACCTTTCTAAGGCATTCAGAATATTCCAATTTGTCTGGTGCAAATAGAAGAGCACTAGACAGGATTTAGTTCAGGGATCACCACTTTGGGAGTCATTTTTTGGCCACCAAGGAATCCTCATACTGCCTATATTTCGAGAAGAGCAAAAATAACATAAAGTATATAAAAATATGCTGTAAATTGCAAAACAAACAAACAGAATAAAAGAACAGGTATTTTGTTTTGTTTTATAGATTTATTTATATTATATTCTTTATTAAAAATTAACAATAATTCTAAAAGTTAACTGAAAGAGGTAAGATAACTAAATGTAAGTAGGTAAACTAGAAAATAGTGTAAAAAATTGCTGTTTTTATACTTTGTTAGCAAGAAAATGCACACCCCATTAAAAACCTCAATGAATCAGCAATGTTGAAGATTACATGATAACTCTATGAACAATAGTGATATTGGAAAGAAACAGAGGTGGTTTGTATTTGCAGCAAAGTGGTGGTTAGGATACCCCTATTTTTTTTTTGTTGAGATGGAATCTTGCTCTTGTCACCCAGGCTGGAGTGCAATGGCAAGATCTCTGCTTACTGTGACTTTCCCCTCCCAGATTCAACTGACTCTACTGCCTCAGCCTCCTGAGTAGCTGGGATTGCAGGTGCACGCCACCATGCCTGGCTAATTTTTGTACTTTTAGTAGAGATGGAGTTTCGCCACATTGGCCAGACTGGTCTCGAACTCCTGACCTCAGGCAATCCGTCTGCCTCAGCCTCCCAAAGTGCTGGGACTACAGGCGTGAGCCACCATACCTGGCTGATACACCTATTCTTTAAGGTGTATAGGGTGCTTAAAATTGATGGATAAAATATACAAAAATATAATTCTTAAAATGCATAGAACAGCTGGAAAAAAATCAAAGGACACCTAAGGAGCTAAAAATGTTGACAATATATGAAACCAGTGAGGCAACTGAACATATATTCTAATAGCTATCCTAGCTGTCATTTCTAAAGTAATTAAAATAAACTTTTAAAATACAAAGATAACAGCATGCAAAACTCAATGACTTTCATAGCAGCTTAAACTAGTGCATTAAAAGATGGACTAAAATAATCATTCATTACCCAGTACTAAAAACAACAGATAAACAGATTAAAAACATGAAAGAGATGTTATCATCAGATATGAAGAACTGTGAAAAAGTCTAAAAAAGAAAAATACAGCAATCCAAGGAAAAACTTAAATGAACAAAGATAGGATTAGTATTCAGTGAATATAGAGAAGAATAAATCATTATTTCCAAGGAACAATGGGTATTATATGGGTATTATTAATAGACATCAGTCTATCGTCAAAAACTCCATAAGTAAAATAAATAACATGCTGAAAATGAATCTAATCTAGTATTATTGTTAATAATTTCAATACAAGACCTATGGAATTAAGTAATTAGGTACCAGTATAATAATCTAAGTATGATGATGCCGCTGTAACAGTTCTATATATTCCATATGATTTATATATTGAATTATAAGGAAAGAAAGCTTCTTGAAATAGGTCCTGAGCAGGATTTTTAGTTAGAAGTACTAAGTGGGACTTTTTAAATTGCATGTGGCAGACATTCAATGCGGAGTGGTTTATTAACTAACATAACCTAAAAGTTTGGAACTGTTGCTTCTTCAGACAGTGCTGAACTCAAGAGGGCAAACAATGTCATGAGGAATCTTCTTTTCTTCTGGCAGCTATGCTTTTCTCAGTGCAAATTCTCCTGCAAACTATCACCCTTTATGGTGGCAAGATGGCTGGCAGCTTAACTCTAGCTTAAATACTGCCATACAAGGAACCCACAAGTGAAAATACCCAAATTGAGCCTGATGCTGTGGCTTCGTTTATCTGTACATCACTGAACCACTCCATGTATGTGGTCAGGTCTGGAATATGTACACAGTCTACAAAAGGGAGGTCAGGGTCAACTACATGGAATCCACATGATCTATGAAAAAAAAACAGTGACTTGAAAAAAATTGAGGTGATAGATTATAGAAAAAGGAAAATAGGTTCAAGTAGGCAAATATAACAAAGCTAGATCTATATAACATAATAGATGTTCTTACTCACTTATAAAATACCTAGTGACATTTAAACCTGCCTGTAATTAAGGTATTTATAGTATGAGTGTCCATTATCTAAAAAACAGAATTTCCAGTTAAATTTGTCTGGGATATGGCAAGTGTTTCCAGGATTGATTACTTCAGCAGTTCAGACATTCAGAGGTTTAAAAGGGCTTCTCTAATACCTTTGGATTTTGTCATCATAAAATAATGATGATAATAATAAAATTAATAAGATGCTGTAGGAGTATTGAATTTTCTGCCTTTGGTCAAAAGCTGCGAGGGCTTTTGACCAAAGGCAGCAAATTCACCACTCGTAGAGCATCTTGTTAATTTTATATTTCATTTTATTTAAGAGGGAAAACACACACACACACAAACACAGACAGATTTCTTCCCAGCAAACTTCCTTTCATGTCTCATTTTTTAGGGCATGCCCACAGTAACCCAATAACTAACATCAGGTCGTGAATTAACTATGAGTGAATTACATCAAGTATAATTTTTACCCTCAGGATAGAGTGGTGCTCACTTCCCCCTGAGCACATTCCTCATTTATACCTGGACAAAATAAGCACAGCATTAGTACAAAAGAAATAGGAGGTATATATTGGTTAGGCAACCAATAGTGTATGTAATGTGTCCTGCTAAATAGATTTTCAAAAAGTTGTTATAGAGATTATTGAATAATGCATTGAGAAAGGGCAATTTAATTTTTTTAAACTTTTTTTTTTAAGTTCTGGGGTACATGTGCAGTTTTGTTACATAGGTAAACTTGTGTTATCAGGGGTTTGTTGTATGAATTATTTTATCAACTAGGTATTAAGCCTAGTACCCATTAGTTATTTTTCCTGATCCTCTTTCTCCTGCCATCCTCCATTCTCCAACAGGCCCCACTGTGTGTTTTTCCCCTCTATGTGCCCATGTGTTCTCATCATTTAGCTCCCATTTGCAAGAGAGAACATGCGGTATTTGGTTTTCTGTTTCCGTGTTAGCTTGCTAAGGATGATGGCCTCTGGCTCCATCTATGTCTCTGCAAAGGATGTGATCCCATTCTTTTTTGTGGCTGCATAGTATTCCATGGTGTATATGTACCACATTTTCTTTATCCAGTCTGTCATTCATGGGTATTTAGGTTGAATCTATATCTTTCACATTGTGAACAGTGTTGCAATGAACATATGGATGCATGTAACTTTATAATAGAATAATTTATATTCACCTGGATATATACCTAGTAATGGGGTTGCTGGATGGAATGGTATTTCTGTCTTTATGTCTTTGAGGAATTCCACAGTGTCTTCCACAATGATTGAACTAATTTATACTCCCACCAACAGTGTGTAAGTGTTCCTTTTTCTCCACAAGCTTGCCACCATCTGTTATTTTTTGACTTTTTAATAATGGCCATTCTGACTGGTAGCAGATGGTATGTCATTGTGGTTTTGATTTGTGTTTCTCTAATGATCAGTGATGTTGAGCTTTTTATTTTTTTCCATATGATTGTTTGCTGCATGTATATCTTCTTTTGAAAGGTATCTGTTCATGTTGTTTGCCCACTTTTTTATGGGATTCCTTACTATACTTTGTTGGATTCATAATTTGCAAATATTTTCTCCCATTTTGTAGGTTGTCTGTTTACTCTGTTGATAGTTTATTTTGCTGTGTGGAAGCGGTCCTGGGCTTTTTTTGATTGGTAGGCTATTTATTACTGCCTCAATTTTACAGTGCACTCTTGGTGTCTTCAGGGTTTTAATAGCATCCTCCTTCATTCTCAGGAAGGTGTATGTATCCAGGAAATTCTTCTAGACTTTCTAGTGTATGTGCATATAAGTGTTCATAATACTCTCTGATTGTAGTTTGTACTTCTGGTTATTGGCAATATATTCCTTATTGTTTTTGGTAGTGTTTATGTGAATTTTCTGTCTTTTCTTTATTAATCTCACTAGCAGTCTATCTGTTTTATTAATATTTTCCCAAAAACAGCTCCTGGATTTGTGGATCTTTCAAATGGTTTTTCATGTCTCAATATCCTTCAGTTCAGCTCTGATTTTGGTTATTTCTTGTCTTGTGATAGCTTTGGGATTTGTTTGATCTTGGTTTTGCTAGTTATTTAGTTGTGATGTTAGGTTGTCAACTTGAGATGTTTCCAACTTTTTGGTGTAGGCTTTTACTGCCCTAATCTTTCCACTTCACACTGCCTTAGCTGTGTCCCAGAGATTTTGCTATGTGTGTCTTTCTCTTCATTAGTTTCAAATAACTTCTTGATTTCTGCCTTAATTTCATCATTTACCGAAAAGTGATGCAGAGCAGGTTATTCAATTTCCATATAATTGTATGGTTTTGAGTGACTTTCTTAGTCTTAATTTCTAATTTGCTTGTGCTATGGTCCAAGAGACTGTGGGTTATGGTTTCAGTTCTTTTGCATTTGCGGAGTAGTGTTTTACTTTCAATTTGTGATTGATTTTAGATTATGTGTCATGTAGCAAAAAGAAGAATGTAAATTCTGTTGCTTCTGGGTGGAGAGTTCTGAATATATCTGTCAGGTCCATTTGGTCTAGTGCTGAGTTCAGGTGCTGAATATCTTTGTTATTTTTCTGGCTGGATAATCTGTCTAATATTGTCAGTGGGATATTAAAGTCTCCCATTATTATTGTGTGGGAGTCTAAGTATCTTTAAAGATCTCTAAGACCTTGCTTTATGAATCTGGGTGCTCCTGTGTTGGGTGCATATATATTTACAATAGTTAGATTTTCTTATTGATTTGAACCCATAAAGGGCTGGAGGAAAAATCTACCAAGCAATTGGAAAACAGAAAAAAAGGCTGGGTTGCAATCCAAGTTTCTGGCAAAACAGACATTAAACCAATAAAAACCATTTTAATTTTAACATTATTTAAAAACTTTAATGATTGGTGTTGTCAGTATATATTTCTTTTTATGTGTGTTCAAAATTAGTAACCAAATTATTCTCCATATAGGAACCCCAATTTTAAACAATAGATAATGTTTGTATGTGTTCTCTGTTCAAATATGATTTTTTAAAGAAAAAGCCACAGGGAAACATATAATAGAATTTTCTTATTGTAGAAAATAATGAGTTAGATTCTAGTTTCCATTTTGTGAAGCAAAAATAGGAACTGGGATATTATGGGGCCAGAAGATTTTTGAAAATATAATGATTGGAAATATAGTTACTGTTCTACTTACATATGCTAGAGCTAATGATGAAACAAATTGTATATTTTACCAGATTTGTTTGCCTTTACCCCCAAAATGACAAAATTTGAACTCAAGAATTTCTTTCAGGACCAAAGCTTTTATAACAGTGGCATAAACCACATCACTCTTGGCAGTGCACACACACACATCAAACCACCCAAATGCTTAGACTTCATATTTGCTTAAAATAAGGTTTCATAACTAACCCCTCACTGATTACTCTGTTTAATATATAAACCTAATATGTTCACCCCAAATAGGACTAAAATGTACATCATTAATAGAGCTTACGTAGTTGAGTAAAGCCAAAAGAAAAGCCAGGCCATCTGTATCTAAGTATCCAGCTCTTGATATACTTAACCAATGTTGAGTACAGTTTACATAATTGATTTTTATTAGTTGTATTAAATAAAAATCTCTAAATACATTGTACTGATTCGTAGAAACAAGAGATGGAGATTTGCTCATTTTAAGCTATGTGAGCCTCCATGTTAATTTTGAAATAGTAGCCATTAACATTTGAATTCCTGGGCATGAGTGAGTGCTTCCTGGGTAAAAGTGTAACTAGACATTGTGTACATTAAAAGATGTGACTTATAGCATGGTTTTCACAAGATTTCTCTACTGTCATGAAAAACTATATGAGAAACTCCTGTAGATATACTGACAAATAAAATATCAAGTGTTGAAACCCTTTTCAAACTGAAATTAGAGTTGGAGACAGCTTCATTCCTGACACAGATTACTTTTGAAAAGTGCATTTGCTTGTTTCCCACATGTATTTTTCTTTGCTGAGAACATGCTGTGTGACTAGGAAGAAAGGCTGCTTATTTGCAAAATTCTATAGTGCCTTTCTAGTCTCAGGGATGTCTAAAAGCATACAAAGATGTTAAAATCCAACAGCAATATTTTGTTCAAGATTCACTGCGGCCAATAATCACACAGAAAAGTTGTGGCTGACTTGTAATTGGGGACCCTGCTGTGGTTCCACAGCCTTTTCTGTTTATGCATATATTAGAGAAGATAAATACTAACTTGTTTTATGTATGCAAGTTCTTTATAAATAATTTGGGAGTCAAAAAAGTAATTTGATGGCCACCACAAAGGTGTAAAAGACACATTCCTTTCTTACTGAAACTTGCAAAGCATACATTTAAATATATAGTGTTTAGTTTAGTGATATGACCCACGGACTTTTATGTTGGTTTTGGTTTAGTAATGCTTGAAAAGTCAATTCCTCAGCTGCCAGAGTCCACTTCATGGGGTGATATCATGAATACATGTTCGAAATAAAAATATGTATTACAGGAGCATGTTCTCCAGACTAAAATTGAAAAGACAGTGCTTCTTTTAAATAATTGACACGCAAAAAACAGTTTGAATATTCAATAAGGTCTTATAATAAGATGTGTAATAAAGTTACTGCAGATATATTTGAACACAGATTACTTTGATGATATATTTCAAGTTAACAGGGCATTTGAGAGTATCCAATAAAAATTTGGAAACATTTTTATGTTTTTTAATTCCCCTGAATGCCATGCTCTGTAAAACATTATGGGTACTACAGTTTTGTAACTAATGTTTTCATGTTGGCATTTTTTAATAAACCCACTGAAAAAAACCTTCTGTAACAAGTCAATATATTTTGGTCTACTCTCGTAGCAGAGTGTTACTTGCACAGCTCTAGCTTATGTTCTACATGAAAGCTTTAAAGTCAGTGTCCATGGTATACTGTTTTTCTCTAGTCTGTCCCTTTGGGATTTCATTTCCTTAAGATTTTAGGTGGTAGCTAAGGTAATGTGGAAAAAAAAAAGAAATGTGAGCCAAAATGGGCATCAATTATAATATAAAGCCATGAAATGATTGTAATGAATGTGTGGTAAAGGATGCTTACTAATGAAAGCTACCTTTCAAATAAGCATAGACTACAGAAATGTAGAAAAGTGATCATTGTATTTTCCTAATTATAATACATTATTTTTGTCCACTATATTCAAATATATTAATAAAGTGGGAAATTAAACATTTAATAATGTCATATACATCAAATAATGAAATGTTAACTCTGAAATCAAATGTACCTTCATATCACTACCAGTCTTTTCTAATTTGGTGAGTATC
Source organism: Plecturocebus donacophilus (assembly GCA_004027715.1). Lineage (NCBI taxonomy): Eukaryota > Metazoa > Chordata > Mammalia > Primates > Pitheciidae > Plecturocebus > Plecturocebus donacophilus. The sequence goes on from PVKP010000073.1 coordinate 57,703, forward strand.
CAGCAGCTTTAGAAGATGTCATATAACAAACTTTTATAAGTTATCATTTAAGAAACACAATCAATGATAACCTCCTCATAATTTAAATTATGATCTCACTTTGTATTACATATATGTAAAAACTAAGCAATTTAATTCAGCTTTGGAAACTCCAAATCTAAATACACAGTTCTTTGGAGTCACATTCCCTCGCTAAAAGTATTCCACATAAAGAACCTGGGCACAGTGGCTCACACCTGTAATCCAGCACTTTGGGAGGCCTAGGTGTGTGGATCACCTGAGGTCAGGAGTTTGAGACCAGTCTGGCCAAAATGGCAAAACCCCATCTCTACTAAAGATACAAAAACTAGCTGGGCGTGGTGGCAGGTGCCTGTAATCCCAGCTATTCAGGAGGCTAAGGCAAGACAATCGCTTGAACCCAGGAGGTGGAGGTTGCCAAGATCACGCCACTGCACTACAGCCTAGGCGACAGAGTGAGACTCTGTCTCAAAGAACAACAACAACAAAATAATCCATTTAGAAAGAAAGTCTGGTGTGTGTCTCTCAAACTGTCTTTTAACTGTCTTGTCTGTATTTTCAAAAATAATGAAAGATATGTAGTTTATAGGTCCATTTGTTTCTTAGTGAGAAAATAAGTTTCCTATTAAAAAAGTATGAGGAAATTTGTACTGATTTCATTGAGATCTTGAGGCAAATACAAATTATTCAGAGTGGCTTCCACAAAATAGTTTTATTGAGCATTCAAGAAAGAAAATATGTTAACAAGGGACTCTTTTAGTAGCTATTGTAGGATCTTTCTTTGCTAGGGGTTTTCAGTCTTGGACTAATTACTGCCCAATACTGAGACACAATCCTTTCATGTTCTCTACTCGGTGAATGTTCAGTGAATCATGAGGACTTCCAGTCTGTCTGGTAGGAATATGCATGATACACATAATGAGCATTGTAAACTCTGATCCTTTTTTGTCCCCAAATAACTTCTTCAGTGTATCATGCATAAGTGGATACACTGAAGACTTGACAGGCACTCTGCAAATTTTTAGGATTCTCTATGTATAACTCTCTCCTTTTTGGTACTCTGTTTTCCAAACACTATCCTCCTTGGTTTCTCCCAAGTCCCAGATACTTCTCTGCAATTCAGGGAATCCACCACGCTCCTTTGGGTCCCTCTGTGTTGAGACCTAGAAACTCTCAAGATGGGAAACTAGTGTAGTAGGATCATGTCATTTGTATCCCATTTCCCTGAGATCATTGTTCTTTGTTGTCTGGTGCTCTATGATTTGAAAAGGATCATTTCAGATATATTGCTATTGTTTGTTTTCTCAGGTAGGAGGGCAAATATTTCTTTCTTGTCAGGTACACATTCATATTTTAATGGAGTAGAACCATAATGTCAAATACAATTGTCACATATCTAATATTTCAGTATTTACAAAATACAATATAATCTTTGGCTTTTATTTCTTACAAATTTTTGTAGAAACTGATGAACTCCATGTCAATTCAATGTTTTGAACTATATATTAATCATACTTGTTAGCTAATATATTTTCACCTTTGATATATTTATTGTGTTTGCTTCTTGCTTGAAATTTTAGCAAATGTTTATTCTAGTTATATCCTTTTTAGTATGCTTTAGTAGTAGCCACCTAGGGAGTTCTGAAAATTCAGAGAAAATAAGATAGCCAATATTGACAGTTATTTTAAAGAGCAAGAAATTCTTTCAAGACAGATTCTTGAGACCCACATATAATTATACATTGCAGTATGGTGTTACATTGCACTCTGCTCTTGTGTTTAGATTGTGACACTGGGAAGCATCTTCAAGCCTTAGGATTCAGCCTGACAAATCCGCAAGCTCATAGCACCTGAAAGGTGGAGTTATCAAACCATAGAGATAATGAGGGCAGTAGGATAAGTGTGCCAGGAAACCCAAACTGCTGCCTTCACATCAGAGCTTGTAGAGGTGTAAGTTTTAGGCAATATTAACCTCATTTTACAGATGTCTGAGAAGATGAGCATTAATCAGAATAATAACTTTTACAGACCTTGTCATTCACCTTTTACAGAAACTACTAAAAATGCACCATCTTGTTATAAAAAGAAAATCTAGACATTGTCATTTCTAAATTCTTAGAATAAAATTATGGAAAATATTATCAAATCACCTTTGACAATGCATAAGTTTAAAAAGAATTCTTTCCTGTAGAAGCATACTGTTATTTTAGGATATAGTGGCCAAGTGTGATAGCTCCTTTGTGAGATTTGTTGAGTGAGAAAATGTGAGAGGAAGTTATATTGACCACGAAGGGTTTCCCATGCAAGGATTAGACAGTGGTAGTCTTCAAGAACAAAGGGACTTTCTTCTTTATAATATCTGTGGGCAAAAGAAGAATGTCCATACATTCATTGATTGTTTACATAACATAGCATCAAACATGTAATTCTGCAGTTTTTGTGTTGTTAGTGGCACCTCTTCCTAAGTATTTTTTTCCATCTATTTGAAGAAAGTTGGAGGAGATAGGATTCTGCAGGCATACTTGGGGCTGCAAGTCTAAACCATCATCCTTGCACTGGGAAACAAACGAAAATAAGAGCAACCAAATCATTTGGATCTTGATAGACTGTTTTCTTTTTCTTTCTTGTTTTTTGAGACAGAGTATCACTCTGGTGCCTAAGCTGGAGTGCTGTGGTGTGATCTTGGCTCATTGAAACCTCCTCCTCCTGGTTTCAAGCAATTCTCATGCCTCAGCCTCCCGCGTAGCTGAACTTACAGTCCTGTGCCGCCACCATGCTTGGATAATTTTTTGTATTTTTAATAGAGATGATATTTCACCATGTTGGCCAGGGAAGGCTCAAACTCCTGGCCTCAAGTGAATTGTTTGCCTCAGCTTCCCCAAGTTTTGGGATTACAGGCAGGAGCCACTGTGCCTGGTGGGACTTGACAGATAATTTTTAAAAAGGAAAAATAATTTGTTGCCTCAGAAAGCTATTTATGGTTATAATCTTTCTCAAATGCTTTCTGTGATTATGAACTGATCATACATCCAAATTAAAATGGAACTAATTTAGAATAATTTTGATTTGACACTTTAGGACAAAGATATTTTGTATGAAAGATAAACCAGCAGTATGTAATTTGAAATGGAAGTAAATTCAATGAAGAGTAAAATCCTTCCTGTTATAAAAAAAGTAACAAGTTATGTGTGATTTTACTTATTGTTTAAAACACAGGAGACTAAATATTTATAGTCTTTAAAACCTATAAATTCTATTCTATTTTTTTTCTTTTTACTCTAGTGTACTTGGTCAATGGTCTTATCAGCAAAGACTAATGTGGTATGAATTCCAGAGCAGGGATTTTGTTCTTCGTTACTCAAACTCATATTTAGCATAGTGCCCAGCACATACTCAATATATATTCATGGAATTAATGTGTAGAATTTATTTATTTATTTACTTATTTATTTTTGAAACAGAGTCTTGCTGTGACTCCCAGGCTGGAGTGCAATGGCATGATCTCGGCTCACTACAATTTCTGCTTCCCAGGTTCAAATGATTCTCTGCCTCAGCTTCCCAAGTAGCTGGAACTACAGGTATGTGGCACCATGCTGGCTAATTTTTGTATTTTTAGTAGAGATGAGGTTTTATCATATGGACCAGGCTGGTCTGGAACTCTTGACCTCAAGTAGTGCACCCACTTCAGCCTCCCAAAGTGCTCGGATTACAAGCATGAGCCACCATGCCCAAAAGAGTATGTAGAATTTAGAGATCAGTTGATTATCTGCCTTACTAGTCTATCAAAGGATGCTATATGGGAAAACTTAAGTTCCATAGGAAAATGGACCCTAAATTAAGCATATGTGTTCTACGTTGAATTTCCTCTTCAGTACTCTCAGTTTCTTTTAAATTCATTTTTTGGATAACCCTGTTTTTTAAGGAATTAAAGAAATAAATATTAAAGTACTTAACATTTAACATTTAGAAACACTTAATAATTTAATATTAAACTATTGATTGAATAATTTAGTTGAATTTATTTTAAAGTTTGAGGAATATAAAATACTGGTATTAGGCAGGGTATAGTGGCTCATGCCTATATATCCTAGTACATTGGGAGACTGAAGCCAGCAGATCACTTGAGCCCAGGAGTTTGAGACTATCCTGCACAACATGGTGAAACCCCATCTCTACAAGAAATAGAAAAGTGTGCCATGGACCAGGTGTAGTGGCTCATGCCTGTAATCCCAACACTTTGGGAGGCCAAGGCAGATGGATCACTTGAGGTCAGGAGTACAAGACCAGCCTGGCCAGCAGGGTGAAACCCTGTCTCTACTAAAAATACAAAAAAGTTAGTGGGATGTGGTGGTGGGTGCTGGTAATCCCAACTACTCGGGAGGCTGAGGCCGGTGAATTGCTTGAACCCAGGAGGCAGAGGTTGCAGTGAGCCAAGACGGTGCCATTGCACTCCAGCCTGGGCAACAAGAACAAAACTCTGTCTCAAGAAGAAAAAAATAGCTGTGCACAGTAGCATGTGTCTGTAGTCCTGGCTACTTGGGAGGCTGAGGCAGGAGAATAGCTTGACACTGGAAAGGGAGGTTGCAGTAAGCCAAGATAGTGCCATTACACTCCAGCCTGAATGATGGGGGTAAAACCCTGTTTCAAAAATAAAATAAAGTAAAATAAAACAGAACATTGTTATTAAATATTTATTATTAAATTATTGATTAATTATATTAATAATGTTTTCTTCCGGGTTTTTTTGGTTTGAGGTCTTACACTCAAAGTTTTAATCAATCGTGAGCTAATTTTTATATATGGTGAAAGGTAGGGGTCCAGTTTCAGTCTTCTGAATGTGGCTAGCCAGCTACCCCTGTAACAGTTATTGAATAAGGAGTCCTTTCCCCATTGGTTTTGTCAACTTTGTCGAAGATCATTCTGGACATTGGCCTAGGGAAATAATTTACGAGTAAGTCCTCAAAAGCAATTTCAACAAAAACAAAAATTGACAAATGAGACCTAGTTACAGTAAAGAGCTTCCGCACAGCAAAAGAAACTATCAACAGAGTAAACAGACAATCTACAGAATGGGAGAAAATATTTGCCAACTATCCATCTGACAAAGGACTTATATCCAAAATCTATAAGAAACTTAAGTAAATCAACAAGCAAAAAACAAATAACTTGATTAAAAAGTGGCCAAAGAACATAAACAGGCACCTCTCAAAAGCAGGCATAGAAGTTTCCAACAAACATCTGAAAAAGTTCTCAACATCACTAATCATTAGAGAAATGCAAATCAAAACCACAATGAGATACTGTCTCATGCCATTAAGAATGGCTATTATTAAAAAGTCAAAACAAAACAGATATTGGTAAGGCTAAAAAGAAAAGGGAACACTTACACACTGTTGGTGAGAAAGTAAATTAGTTCAGCCTCTGTGGAAAGCAGTTTGGAGATTTCTCAAAGAACTTAAGACACAGCAATCCCAATACTCAGTATATATCCAGAAGAAAATAAATCACTCTATCAAAAGACACATGCACTCATATGCTCATCACAGCATTATTTACAGTAGCAAAGACATGGAGTCAACCTAGGTGCCCATCAATGGTGGAATGGATAAAGAAAACCTGTTATGTATATACCTGGAATACTATGCAGCCGTAAAATAAGAATTCATGTTCTTTGCAGCAACATGAATGTAGCTGGAGGCCATAACTCTAGGTGAATTAGTGGAGGAGCAGAAAAACAAATACTGCAATTTCTTACTGATAAGTGAAAGCTAAACATTGAGTGCCCTGAACATAAAGATGGCAACAATAGACACTGGAGACTAATAAAGTGAGGACAAAAGGAGGAGGGCAAGGGTTGAAAAACTAATTGTTGGGTACTATGCTCACTATCTGGGTGATGAGATCATTTCTATCTCAAACCTCAGCATCAGGCAATATGCTAATATAATAAACCTGGAAACGTATCCCCGGAAGCTAAAATAAAATTTGAATTTATAAAAAAACGTTCCATTTTCTTAAAATATATTAGCAATGTAATAAGAATTATTAACATTTAATCTATTGATATTAAAATGCAAATATAAAATATTCATTTATTTTGTCACTCATTCAATAAACATATATTGGGTACTATGTTCTAGGCACTTGGGATACCACAGTGAATAAAGAGATACAAAGTTTCATTGAGTTTACATCCTAGTAAAAGGAGGTGGGCGATAGAGAATGCAACAAACATATAAGTGTATAGAAGTGATAAATCATATGAAGAACAATAAAACAGAAAATAGTTATAAAGAGTTATGGAGAAGTACTATTTTGTGTTAGAGAGACAAAGATGTATATTTGAATAGAGACCTGAATGAAGTGCACCCTAATGATCACTGAGGGAAGTCATTTCAAGCAGAAGGAATAGTAGGTGAAACAGACTTGAGTGGGGAAAATGCTTGTCATGTCCAGGAATAGGAACATTTCTGACATGGTTTATTATGAGTTAAAGAGAGAAAGCTCACTAGATCACTAGGGATTCATAGTAGGGTATGGTGTATTTGGGCTGGACTGATGACTTTGAGCTTTATTCTGAGTGAACCCCTGGAGGGTTTAGAACATGAGGGACATGATCTGACTTACCTTTAAAAGGCTCACTTTGCATACTATAGGTTGGGGGCTGTGAAAGGTGGACAGGCAATTTTAGAAGTAGGAAGACCAGTTAAAGAGTATTTCAACAGTTATTGGGGAGATCATGTTGGCATGGAACAGGGTATTAGTTGTGCTATTTATAACACATGCTTTGATTCTGGATATATTTTAAGTATGTCTCTGATGTATTAAAAGTAGACAGTGACAGAAAAAGTTAAGGACCAGTCACAGGTTTTTGTCTTCAGCAATTGAAGGCTAGGAATTGTGATTTTCTAAGATAAAGAAAACTAGGGAATGTATGGTGAGGAGGAGCTCAAAGGCAGTGTTTTAGTTATGCCAAGTTTCAGTTGCATGTTAACCACCTAGAGATGTGGACGAGGTGGTGGATTCCTGCATTAAGTTGGTTTCCACTCTGATTCTAGTAGTCAGGATGCAGTTTGGTAAAAAGAGTTGTTTCTATTGTCCAGGGATCATAAGTTTCCTAACCAAAATAAGTACATGTACTTATTTCATCTCTGAGTTTCCTATGACATCTGGAAGAGCTAATAGACCTTCTATTTATGCTTCTCAGTTGTTTATCTTATTGTAGTTAATTAAGATTAGCCTAAGTTCCTGAACATAGTAACGATAATACTAACCATGACCATCATTTGACTTTTTTACTCTGTGCCAAACACTCTTCTAAGTATTTTATAAGATTAGAGTCCTTGCCAAATGCGTATTTTATTTTAAATGTACCAGACATATAACTGAGGCTTCAAAATGTCAAATAATTTGTTCATACTTACATGGATGATAGGTTTGAATAATTCCAAATTCTGTGTTCTTAAAGAGCATTTGCAGTCATACTACAGTTTTTGACCCAAATTATTTCTCCCTTTTATGTAAATTTTTCCCTGCCAAAAACCACGTTGAAGCAATATAGTGAGAGAAGCCATTTTAATCAAAGTAACTAAACAAACCCTAGTTATTTCTACCACCAGGAAAATACTTCTATTTTTTTGCTAACTCTTCCTAAGCAGACATTCCTGACCTCCATATATGGAAATATTAATAGTACTCTCCTGCTCTGGTCTAAGACATTCTGGCTTCCACTGACTCCCCTATTCTGTATATAATACCTATCATTGTGCCCCTATTCCTAAACATTCTAATACTTTTGTGTTCAGATGTTTGACCACTCACCAATACTTTTCTATTAAAGTATTGCTTTGGAGGGTTTAAAATCTCTTGACAGTTCTGGCTGCCATTCCAGGAAGTTGACCATGAGAGATGGGGCTGGTTTTTAAGAGGGTATGAAGCTAAGGTACTGCATGTGAGCAAAAATGGGAACTGGTGGCTTTTGTTTATTGTTTATAACTTTGGGCAGATGCAATTTAGTTGCAAGTAGGGATATTAGGTGAAATTTCTTGTATCCATTTCAAGGGGGAAAAAAAGGAAAGAGTACTTGCATAATGTTTTGAGCACTATTTTAGCCAATCTGTTGTATCACACCTCTGGGTTTTCATAAAGTTGGAACTTTTAAGCTCCACCATTGAGTAGGGGAATCATCCATGAGGTGTGTCCATTCCTTTGAATTTACTGATCCACTTTTAATATGAAGTCGTGTTCACCTGGCTCAAACTTTGGCTATGTAAGCTCAATTTAAATTTCTGCCATTGGCTCCTTTAAATCTATTGCTCATATGTATTCTACTATCACCATGCTTTGGGATCAGGCAGGCCTATTTTGAGTTTCAGAGGCATTATTTACTTTGTGTGTAATGATGGAAAAAGATAATTCTTTGTTTCCCAGATTTTTTTTTAAATAAGCGGATATAATGACAACTACTCTGCAAAGGTATTGGGAATGTAAAAAAATTGAAGTACAAGAAACACATGACATAGAAGCTGTAAAATAGTAGATGTTCAATAAACATTATTAAATTTTGAAATGTAAATTAAATGCATAATTAATTTATATTCTCACAGAAAAATGTTTTCTGTTATAATGATTCAAAAGGTAACTTTTTTAAAGTTTATAATTTATTTCCAATACATTAAGATTAAAAACTGACTTTATGCAACTGTACTCTTTAATTCATTTCTTCTGAAGAAAAGACCAGACTAAAATTAAGATAAGCATTTAAAGGAAAATCTTTTGACTTAGAGTCCAAAATCAAACTGTAAGTGGTTCATTTTTCCAAAATAATTAGTTTTTATACATAATATAAATAATTTTACACTATAAACAAAGATTGCTGTATATGTACTTAAATTAGAATTCTAGTATCTGCTTTTCCTCTAATTTTTCTGGAGCACAAAGCATATTTGCAAGTCAGAAATCTAATCATCTTAATAGACAGATTGTCTTAGAGTAAGCATTTACCCTTAAGGTACCTGTAAAAATAATACTCATTCTTTCCCTTGGCTCAAAGGCCAACATATCAGTAAGTTTTAATTTACTTTACAAAACTCTGCCATATTAACATGAAGAGCACACTAATGCTTAATGTTTAAGCATTAAAAAGACAACTTTTGACATGTATATATGAGCATGTAGATTTCATCAAATATGAGTGGATGTATGTAATCTCTTTCATGTATGTGTTTTCACTCATAAACACATTCTCCTTTAAATATTTTCTGTATTAGAGAAAGCTTTTCATTGGAAACCACAAAGATTTTGTGATACTAAAAATGGCCATTAAGAGTAGTGTTTACTCATTTGAATGTGAATAATTTATCTGTATATGGAGACTCACATGCTTCAAAAAATTATCAAAGTCAAAACATTAAAGGAGAATTTTAGCATGAACACTTGAAGCAAAATATCATAATGGAATTGTCCAATTACTTCTCCAAATGTCCGAAAAGAAACCAAATAACATTAAGAGAACCAAAATGGTCTCTGTGTAGTCAAACTTTCTGAAAAGCGTCAATTGCCAAACTGTGTAATAGAAAATAAAGTTTGGGCTGTTTTGTCAGCTTTAACTGTTCTTCTACCTTTTAACAACTCTCCTAAAGGCTCCATTGATCTCTGTGTTTGTTTGACAGGCGTTGTCACCAGTGACTCTCCTTCTGAGGGTTTGGTTCATTATCCTGACCTTGACTTCCATTGGATTTCTTCTGGATCAAAGGCAAGAAGTGAAATTCTTGCATTGTTTTTACATTTACTCAATTCAAGAATTTTCTACAGAGTGGTAAACTATCAGCACATTAGATAACTTTATAGTGTAGTTTAAAAAATAAATACAAAACTTAGGTATTTGACTTCTCATTTTTTTTAGAGTAGTTAACTATATCAGTTCTCCTAACCACTCATTTTTTAAATGAAGTATGAAGATATGAACAGTGAAAGGAGTCACTCTTACTTTAAACCCTAGAAATTTAGTTGCCTAATATTTTATTTATTAGCTGAAAATAAACTTTACCCTAACTCATCAATGATCAAACTAAAGAACAGATTTTCCCTAAAAAGATGAGATGAGTGTCCTTTCTTAGTTTATTCCCTGTGTTCAAATAGCTTCAGGGGACATGCTTTTCAAATATATTAAAATGCTAGGTATTTCTTGAGAATGAAAAGTTCATCTCTATTTTAATTATAACATGTAAAAACATGAAGAGCGTATTTAACGCTTATGCATATTAATGACGTTTTATTTCAGACCCCAGGCAGCTATTATGGAAACTCTTCGTTGCTTGATGTTCCTAATGCTGTACAGATTTGGTCACCTGAAGCCTCTTGTCCCTTCCTTATCATCTGCTTTTGAGGTAGGACATTCATCTTAGGTAGCCACCAGATAGTGTATACCTACTGCGTATTTAATTTATTCATTCAACGGTGTTTTCTCTACTTCATTTCTGACCAGTACTTGTAGGAAATTTTTTACCTTTTCGTTTTTTACTTACTAGTACTTGTTAGTTGTGTCATCTGAGCTAGTTAATATTGCTGAGCCACAGTTTTTTGGTTTCTAAAGTGGGATACCCTTAACCTCATAGAAATGTCAGATATGTTACATTATATTACACAACCTTTATAAAGAAATCAGACCATGGTAGTAGGTTCTCAAGAAGTGGAAGAAGTGATTTTACTAAAAGTTTTTGGCAGAGACTCTGCCATTTGAGTTTTTTTTAAGCCTTTCAAGTGAAAATTGTTATCAAGATTCCTTGTCAGTTACCTATGAAAAGTAATCATTCTACAGAAATAAAGTCACTGAAGTCAGTGAGATTTTTCAACAACTGAAAAATACAATCTTCTGTGATGGTTAATTCTTATCTTCCAAAAACCATATTAAACTTGTGGGAATATATTTACTATTTAGAATTTAGACAACTGTTAAAGACATTTATTTTCTCATCACTAAAGCATTAATAGACAGTGTATTATGTTTTTAATTAAGAGTTACATTGTTTAACTTTGGTGCCAAGACACCTGTTAACACCACCAGAATGTGCAACGTGTAACTTTATTTAAGCTTGAAACTTAAATATTAACATCCCCCATTTCTAGCATTAATGAAAAACCTAATATATACACTTTCATTATTTAGTATTGATTACAAATTGAAACAACTCCTTTGGAAGAAATTTGATGATATCTATCAAAAGTGCAAATACACATACCCTTTAATCCTGCATTTCACTTTTAGGAATTTGTGCTACTGAAATGGTGTGCTCACACTGCTGTGAATTGGTATATATGTGATATTATTCATTGTAGCATTACTTGTTATGACATAATATTAACAATCTAATGACATGAATAGAGGCATATTTAAAGTTATTTTTCATTAATAAAGTAGTAAAATATGTGTCTATAATAATAAAACAAGAAACCCTTTAGTAAGGAACAATCTTCACCATAAAACATGATACAGGATTTCATGTGAAGTATTTTGCCATATGCTGCACATAAGTATAAAAACAGGGAGATGGAGATATAGGTATATAAATGTATAAATGTATTTTATTGTATTTGTGTAAATATATCTAGGAAGATAAACAAGAACCTAACATTTGCTTGTGGAAGAAAAGGTGAATTTTGTGGTTAGAAGAAAGGAAGAAGCGGAAGATTCTTTATTAAGTTAATATTCTTTGGTGTCGATAAAACTTCTAAACTTCTAAACCATAGAGGTATATTTACACATGATATATATTATGTAAATTTAAACCATAAAGCATACAATCATAGTATTGAGATCTTGGATATCATCTAGCTTAATATATTCTGCATTATAGTTGATATGTGTACATTTATTTAGTTTCTTGAAATTATAACCTAAAAGTAAAATAGAGAATCATAAATTACACATATTTACTAAAATTCAGAACTACACATGCCAAAAAAACACAAAATCAAAGAAAAATGGCACTTTAACAGCCTAGATGAGGGACACATTCTAATTTAAGGCATGAAAGACAATAATTTCATTTAATGAGACCACTCGTAGGTTTATGGTGATAGTTTATCTTACACACTCCAGAAGCAAATAGAGAACATAGGTTCCTTACTGTAGTCAGTGTTGTAAACATATGGGAATGTGTGCTTACAAAAACATATTACATTTAAGATTCTTTGATGATGAGATGGTGGAGGGCAATGTAGTATGTCGAGCTTTTAAGCATAATGAACTCTAGGGTAGGATCATGTCAGTTTACTTATTTAGTTAATAGATGAAGGTGAGTAGTCAAGACTTAAGCTTTGAAGCCATATTGCCTGAATTTGATTGTTGGCTGAAGAACTTAGTAGCTGTGTGTTCTTTGGCAGTTACTTCACCACTGAACTATTCTTGTTCTTGCTTTCCTCTTCTGTAAAAGGAAGTATAACCTCCATTGAAATAGGATTTTGAGGATTAAATAAGAGAATATGTGTAAGGAATTTAGCACAGTGATAAATGCATAGTAAGTGTGCCACAAAAGTTAGGTATTATTATTATGGTTATTATTTTATATGAACTTAAGGATTGCTTGAAATAATTATTTGGCCTTGGCCTGCCTTGAAATCTACAAGTCAAGTTTGGGGACAGCTAGAATGAAAAGTGGGGAAGAACAGCATTGTTGAGGAAATGTCAGAGCTATGAATTCTTAGTCTGACACTTGCTGTGTCTGTGATTTTGGATTCTGTGCCTCAGGTTGTTCTACTGTAAAATAGGTTTAATGGGAGCTAACATGCATTGAACCCTTACTATGTCTAAATACCTTACTAGTATTACTAGATTCAGTATTCATACCGAGCCTATGATGTAGTTACTTGCATTATCTTCATAATGAGAATATTGAGGGGTGTACACAACTTGTCTAAATGTACGTAACTGTTAAGTGAATAAGTCAGGGAACAAACTCAGGAAGTCTGACACTATAACTCTTCATCATCAAGGTACATTTTTATCAATGTAATGATAACAATACTCATCTACCTTAAGGGTTGTAGCAAAATGTAGCAAAAGTAGCTTGGAAAATGTAAAGAGTTATAATAAAATGTCTCATCAATTTAACTGCAAGTGTTTTGAAAAGACAAGTGGTTTGAATAATTTACCTCTGAATTATCTTTGGCTCAAAGAAGAGAAAACATCATGGAAAAATCTCTCAGGGTGCTTAGTTACTCTTTCCAGAAACTACTTCTGTCCATTTGGGCACATGCACGACCAGTTTTTCAAGAGGACAAAGTTTTGCCTGTGATTTACCACTAGAACTTTTCCTTAAAATGATGTTATAACAGTATTTAATTCACATGGTTTGGTGGAAAAATGAAGTGCCACAAAGGAGAGAACATAGGAAGAAATGATAAATTATAGTTATCATTGTTCATATTACCATTACTAGAGTGTTAGCATTATTAATAAAGCTAAGCCATTAATGATTAAACTTAGCAAGTCTTCTCTGACAAGAGGTCAAGTGAGATGGCAGCATAAAGACTGAATAAGTATTTTGCTGGCAACCTTTTTATCTGTGAAGTAGCCTTTTCTTTCCACTTCTCTTTAAACATTGTAAAAATTACAACCAGTTACTAATTCTTATATTCTTTTTTTATTTCTTTTGCGACAGAGTCTCGCTCTGTAGCCCAGGCTGCTGGAGTGCAGTGGCACAGTAGCTCACTGCAACTTCTGCCTCCTGGATTCAAGCAATTTTCCTGCCTCAGCCTGCCCAGTAGCTGGGACTACAGGCACATGACGCCATACTTGGCTAAATTTTTTTGTATTTTTGGTAGAGACAGGATTTCACCATGTTAGCCAGTCTGACTTCGATCTCCTGACCTCGTGATCCGCCCGCCTAGGCCTGCCAAAGTGCTGGGATTACAGGCACGAGCCACTGTGCCGGGCCAATTCTTATATTCTTAATTATGAATTTCAAATGTGTGTTTTCATCACATTTGTATCTCTTAGAACTTTATGTAAATCTTTGCCATTTATCAGAGTTTTAATAAACCTGCTCTTTTATTAAAACTTTTCTTCAAAAATGAGTATAGAAAGCTAATTAACGGCTTCAGTGACTCCATTCAATATAAATTAGGGCTAACTTACTACAAGTGATTATACTACAAGGACACTATGTTCTCTTCATTTTTCTTTGGAGCTGTCACTAGAATCAATGTCAGTGAGATAATAGATCTTTCTCCTGTAAATCAATATTGTATATATTGGTAGCATCAGTTTGTAGCCCTGTGACTTTTCTTTATCTAGAAGGTTGGGTGGAGGTTTCTTGTTATATTATTTTATTATATAAGTCAAACTCTATAAGTTTGCTTGGTAATAGGCTTCCTACATTATTTGAGAAGAGAGTTCCTATCAAATTTATAGTTATCCTCTTTCTAAGTTATTCATCTGTTTTGCATAAACAAACAGTACAATGCAGAGAAAATAGATAGTAAGAAGATATAACCATACTTTATTAGTGGTTATGTTTGTGTTGTTACCTAAATGGTTGTATTATTCCTCTCTTTTTTTGGTGATGAGTTTATTCTTTAATAAACATATATGCCCTTTAATCTAAAATCTCAAAAATTTTTTTTTAACTAAACTTCCATGTTCAGAGTTTTGATAGGTACTGAGAGGCAATATTTGAAAGATACGGCTGCATGACCCTAGAGTTGTCACAGCCTTAGTCAAAGACACCAGCATGCTGATGACAATGACAGTGAGCAGCCCATTGTGGAGAGAACCTGCTTCTAAGCTGTGTCGACAGTGTCCTATGGCTCCTGTTCATATAAGGCATCAGTTAGTAACAAATGATTTCCAGAAACAAATGATTTCCACTTTAAAATGCCCATATTCTAGCTATATCTAATTAGCATCACTAAGGTGAAGAAGGCATGGGAAGTACTTTGACTGCTTATTTCTGATTTGTTTATAATTTATTCGTTTTTTTTCTTATTTTCATGGGGATCATAACCTGATTTTATCTGCATATGTTCTCAGGTGTGGGCATTAGGGCATGCCTACACTCTTTATTAATCTCACAACTGCCTGCCTCAAGAAATGACCATATCCTGGCAGTTATTATAGCTCAGTTGATCCTTAAACAACATGGGTTTGAATGCACACATCCATCTATGTGTGGATTTTTTTCAATAAATGTTACACTTAGTGTGCCTGTCTCTCCAGCCTCCCCTTCCACCTCCTCACCTCTGCCACTCCTTAGTAGGCAAGGCCAAACTCACCTCTTCCTCCTGCTTCTCAGACTACTTAACATGAAGAAAATGAGAAAAAAAGACCTTTATGATGATGTACTTCAGCTTAATAATACATTTTCTTCCTTATCATTTTCTTAACGTTTTCTTTTCTTTAGTATACTTTATTGTAATAATACAGTGTATCATACATATAACATACAGAATATGTGTTAATCAACTGTTCATGTTATCGGTAAGACATCCAGTCAACAGTAGGCAGTTAGTAGTTACATTTTCGGGGAAGGTGAATGTTAGGCAAATTTTTGATCACACAGGAGGTTGGCCCCGCTAACCTTTGAGTTGTTCCAGGGTCAAGTGTATTTATTGCTAATGATGTAATACTTCCGTTGAAGCTTATAGGTATTTTAATGTTGTTATCAGTCATTCCATCCAGAGTTTGAAGTACCTCTGTCTGCTTTTATTTCTATTCTGCATAATGAGAATAATAATAGTAATACCTACCTTAGCAGCTGGACCCGTGGATTAAATAAGATTATAAATACAAAAAATATTTATATTAATGTCTGTAAATGTGCAGTATGTTGTACCCATTCCACCAAAAGCTTCAGTACAACTGACATTACCACTCCCATAGTTACTACTAAGAATATAATAAAAGTATAGGCTGTAAAGCACATGTGATGATTCTCAGTAAGGAACACAGTATAAGTTCTCCTTTTCCAAATTAGTTTCTCTGAGTATTAAAAATGTCTTTGGAATATGAATTTATAGTATTTTTCAGTCATTCAAATACAGTATCATATGGAAAGGTTTAAGGATTTTTGTATTTTATGATTTCATATATCACAAATTAATTGTGATTGCAGTGACCAGGTAACATACGATAAAACATTTTATTTAGAACTTGTTTTTTAAATGCGGATTATTCAACCCATCTTAGTGAGAAATGAATAGAGGTAGGAGTTTAGTAGTTAACTTTGTATTTTAGGATAAATAAAATGATTGCTCTAAGACACAGCAGATAACTGTTTCTGACTGAGTCATGCAAAATATTATCTTTGTTCATTGAACTCATATTTAAGAACTTCTTGCAAAAAACTTTACTTCTAAAAGAAACACATGACATATAAGTAGGCCACTTTGATTCTTCTCAATGTTTATATTTAGGGTATTTCATTTTAAAAAATATAAATATATTTCTTTTAAATGAAATGTTATCATTACAGTAATAGAAAACCACAAATTAGAAATACCCAAAGCATAAATTTAAAATGTCATCAAGTTGTGAAGTAAAACTTAAAATAAATATGAGTAAAATAATAAATCTGATTATTTTTTAAAACTCCGTATCTGAAAATAAAATCCTTATAAAAATGGCATTGAAGATGATCATTCAATAATAAGGGGATATTTATTATCCCCTTGCCATTGTTAAAATCACTTTTATCATTTCCATCCCAATCCCTCAATTAAAAAAATTTCATATTTAAGTGATCATTACCAAAACTTCGAAGAATGAAGCCAAAGCAAGCAAAATTAAGACAGGCAGACCAGACCTAAAACTCAGAGAGGTGCTTCCTTGTCCTTCTCTTGCTGGTATTGGATGCCAGAGATTTACCATGAAGACATGTTCTGGGAGTTTCTGTCAATGTCAGAGAATACATGAATTTGAGTTATCTAGGAGTTAGATTTGGGTTGCTTCCATCTCAATGGTTTAGAAGTCCCTGCTAAACTTGGGAGAGTAGAAGTTTAAGGTCTTAAGAACTTTGGGTAGGCACCCAGTTTGGGGTGCAGAAAATTCCATCTGCATCTAAGAAGGGAATCCCTAGAGGGATTCTTACCCGCCTAGTTCACAGTTCTGACTGAAATCCTATGGAGTACCACCATTAATTAGTATGTATCTCACCCTTTAGGAAACACACTACTTGTCTTCCAACTCTGGAATCTAATTATTGTGTCTTCTTATTAGTTACCCTTTCCACATTATTATCTTGTCTGGGCAGCTCTTTTGAAAAAGCATTACCCCAAGATTAACAATTTGCTACCTCAGCCATTTTATGTAATGAAGAAACCAACTGTAAGTAGCAACCATAAGGCTCTTCAATATTTATTGACTTATTCAATACATATTAAATGTGCGCTGAAAATACCTGCTATATAGCTGTTACCATACTTGAGAAGAATACATTGTTGTAATTTTAACTCTAAATAGAATGCTGAATTAAATGTTTGTTGACTTCATATTGCAAAGAATACATATTCAGATGTCTCTTGTTACCCAGTTAATATGTCAACATACGTGTATTAGAAAACCAAGAAAGATTCAGCAGTTCTTAGCAAGCTTCGTACTTGCATGGATTCTTCCTTCTTGCCTTGTTTCTCTTTCTTTTCTTTGGTGTATGTATGTATGTATGTGTTTATTTATCTGGTAAAATTCAGGCTTCCTTGGTGTTTATGTTTTTGCATGATAGACCAAGCCAAAACTCAATGGCTTAAAACAAATGAAGATGTATTATTTCTCACATTTTTTGTGATGTTTTCTCTGCTGCTTTCACCTGGGTCCTCTCATTTAGCAGTATTCCACTTAATCAGCTGAGCTAAAATGAAATGTGAGAAGCACTTGTCTCTATAAAAGGAGCACATTGTTTTCCCTCCACATGGCCTCTCATCCTCCAGTGTACCAGGCCAAATTCTTTACATTGCAATTGCAAGATGTATAAGACAGAAGGCTGAATCTGCAAGGCTTCTTGAAGCCCAGGCCCAATAACTCTATATACTTCTCTACATTCCATTGATCAGAGAAATCATCAGATCAGCCAAAAATCAAAGGGTGGGGAAATAAATTCTTTTGATTAGAAGAGCAGTAAGATCAATTGCAAAAAGGCACACATGAATTTATGTCCTTTTATTGGTCTACCACACTGAGGTTTTATATTACTGGGGTTCATCTCACAATGGCGATTAGTCTGTTGTCATCACAGAATGTTTGAAGTCCTCTTAAATAAGTCATTTGAACTGTTTATCTGGCTACAAGATGAATGTAAGAAATAGACTGTCCTCACATTTTTTCGTGATATGTATGCTAGTCTGCTATATGCATACTTTTGAGTTCAAGGTGACATACACACACATATTCATAGCATAGAACAATTTTGACTGATCTATTTCAGTATTATCCAAACGTCTAATTTTTCTCTTTGTTTTTTGAGACAGAGTCTTGCTCTTGTCACCTAGGCTGGAGTGCAATGATGTGATCTCTGCCCACTACACCTGTGTCTCCCAGGTTTAAGCAAATCTCCTGCCCCAGCCTCCTGAATTAGTGGTGTCCACCATCATGCCTGGCTGATTTTTGTACTTTTAGTAGAGATGGGATTTCATCATGTTGGCCAGGCAGGTCTCGAATTCCCGACCTCGTGATTTGCCCGCTTTGGCCTCCCAAAGAGTTGGGATTCCAGGCAGGAGCCGCAGTGCCTGGCCCTAATATTTTTATAAAGTGTACAAAGTTGGTATTTATTAGTTTTATTTAATATTTTTCATCACATCAGTTTTTTTCTATAGCATTTGAGATATTAGATATATTTTTATAAAGATAACAAAATAAACACTGTTCTAAATAAAATTATATTATTGTAATATAATGTTTGCTATATTAGTTTTATTTAATATTTTTCATCACATCTGTTTTTTTCTATAGCATTTTAGATATCAAATTAGATATAATATTTTTATAAAAGATAACAAAGTAAACACCATTCTAAATAAAATTTTAATATCAGTGAACTATTATTAACACTGTGTTATCTGATCTCTGTGTGATACCACTCATATTCCCACAGATAGAACAATTTGTACCTCGTGCTTACCATTTCCATGCTTTTTAAAAAACTGTAATCTTTCAAATGTATTATTTTTGTTGCCTGTACTCATATCCATTTCTATTCCTGTAAAGTGGTTCACTGTTGACAATACATATCTATCTGTTCTCTAGTGTTGTTTCTAGGTTTTTCTATTGCAATGCTGCAATAAAAATTCATGTACACATCTTCTAGTGCATGTTGCACATATGTAGAGTTTCTCTAGTTTCTAGAGCTAGATGGGAATTGCTGAATTATAGCAAATGTGCTTGTTTAAATTCTTAAGATTATGCCAACTTGTTTTCAAAGTGATTATAAAATTTACTACTATCAGAGTATACATTTCCTCACCAAAACTGTCAGATTTCTAACCTATTGTCCATTTGGGAAATTAAGTAGTATCTCTTGTATTCCTAAGTACTGTTTTCTGTTTACTATTGAAATTGATCATTATTTTATGTTTATTGGCAATTTGTGTTTCCTTTCCTGTGATTCTTTTGGTATCTTTTATTCTATTCAGTTGTTTTCTTTTTCTTGATTTTTAGAAATTCTATATATGATGATACTATCAGTTCCTTGTCATTTATGTTTATTGAAAGTATCTTCTCTCAGCTTGCAGTTTGTCTCTTCACCCCTGGACTGAATGCGAATGGATTTTATTTCCATAGACTAATTGCATACGATACAATACAGTACTCCCCTTTATATATGAAAAAGGTACTATTATACCATCCATTATTATTAATTCAGATAAACTTTTTTTCCATATTATGCTGATATATCCATCTACAATTCCTCCTATAACAACCAGGATACATTTATACAACTTCTGGGCAGGGTGATGAAAACAGGCTATAATTATGCAAAAATATTAAGCTAATATATAATTTGAATTAATTCCATTATCTCAGCTTCTTTAGCAAGATTTACTATTTTAAGTGCAGAGATGATGATTTTCTCTATTCATGCATAGGGGAGAGTATTCACACTTAAAATTAATCCCAAACTCACCTTACCTTATATCAAAATTTCTGAAACATTGGAAAATCTCCTATGTTCATGGTACTATGTTAGTGAGTACATGAATCTTCTCTTCAATAGGCCAGATACTAGTCATTTTACCTGTTCATTAGCTGTGTGTAAGTCAATATAAGCTACTTCACCTTAGGCCATAGTCCCATATTGTATCCCTTTTATATTCTATAAATTAACCTATTTGAAAATTACCTTTATGTAATGTATGAGAATATAATCTATAGGATATAATCTATTTTTATTTTTTTTAAAAAATGTATTTCCTGAAGGAAATAGCATAAAACATGTAAACATTGGGGTTACCAGCAATCCCCTTTGATATTTTTGTGTTAATATAATAAAAGTTTGCAAGTATTCTTCTTCCTTTACTTCTAACTCAATTAGAGTATCCTGCCACTTTAAAAATTGTTTTCTTTCACTTATTATCCTTATAAATATTTTTAGAATATACGGATATAATCTTTTTCAAGAAGTATCATTACCATCACATGCAATTAACACATGTTTACGCTTCCAGGTCGTATGAGGAGAGCATTATATATGTCTTACTTATGATGTACATCTATCTCTCATGAACACATTTACTATTCTGTAATGGTACATAGAAAATAACTGATGGACTGAGTTGTGGGGCCAGCTAAGTTGAAGGAGAGAATAAGCCATTTGGGGTGATTTATTTGTGGTCTCCTTTAAAAAAAAAAATTGTCTTCTTCCTGTATTCCTCCTAAGAATGGTGAGTTTTTCTTTCCATGAACAACAAAATACTTGGAAGTAAAATTAAGCATTATTACAATATAGTGTTGCTTTTCTGCTTTATAAAACGAGAAAGACTAGTTTTGACACAGTAAATTGCAAATCACGTGAAATTTTCCAAAATGTGTTGACTTTGTGTGGGATTTTAAGATATTAAATCCACATCTAAGACAATAATACATGATAGTTTTCTATGCATCATCTTAAGACAATTAAAAATTAAAAGACAAAAATATAGCTTATATTCTTACTCACCTGTCCCTTCTCCCATATGCTCTTATTTTTAAGTATCAACACAGGCATCCAAGTGCAGTTACTTTTGCAAATAATACTTTTTGTTCAAGTAGATGTCATTTTCTATCTGTTCACTATCTGTCATTTTTATGCATTTTAATGTGTATATTTTGAGCTACACTAATTCTACATATTTTGATTCACACATACTGTACTCATCAGAACACAGGTGTTTTCGGAAAAACTTCACATCCAAAAATATACTGTTTTTAAAAAAGTATTTTAAGTACATTTTTTTCTTTTAGTTTAGCTGTTTGTTATTTCATTTAGTCTTGCTTTTGTGCTTGCTTTACTTTTGTTTGAAAACAAGAAGGGATTCCCTGCCAAGCGTAGATCAACTAAGCGCATACATGTTGAATTTAATTTAACATCACAAACCCTGGAATTTTGAGTGAGTTATAACATGAATACAATCCCCATTAATTACATTGTTTGGATAAAGATAGAGATTTGAGAATGTTAGAAATCTAGCTTTCTGCATGGCTTGTTCTTCACCACGGAACCAGTTTCCACCCTGTTGACACATCTCTACATTTTTCATGGCTGTCCTATTATTACCTGACTTATTCGTGGGTGTAATCTACCAATGTCAGCGTGGTGAATTACGAGCAGCAGCTTAAAGTAAACATCATTTACTCCTAAGAAATTATTTCCATATCACCCTTGGTTTTCTGCTTGGCATTTAAAAAAGAACCCTGCCCCCTTCCCACCTTTTTAAGAATAATCACCTGTCCTACATTTGCAATAACGAAGGGCCTGCATTTCACCTCCTCTCCTCTGAGTGTGCCGTGCGCTGTGCTATGATTTATGACCTGCGCATCCGACACTCCCCAGGCACTAACAAGATGGCCCCTGCGCTTGAAATATATGCCCCAAATGAAAGCAAACACAACCCTGTGATATAGAGCCGTGTCAGCACGTAAGCAATCCAACACATATAAGTTCCAATTTTTAGCTTTTATTTTGGCATTGACTTCAAGAAGAGAGAAAACAGGTGAAGATCTATACGAGGACAGATTTCAGGTACTAGACAACGGCTCTAAAAGGAATCCTGTCGCTAAGAAAAGGCGCAGGGGTATTTAGCAGACCGTCAACGTGGTTTCCACGAGTACATGACAGGGACTCATTACCGGCTTGCCGTTGCCTGTAAGCTGGTTTCACTACCATCAACTGCAAGGCCGGAATGCCTGGTTCCAGATGCTCTCGCCAATTGACCATAAAATTGCCACGCATTTCTGGCCAAGCCTGAGATTTTAAAAGCGCCACCCCCTCCCCTCAACACCCTAACCCCCAATTCCCTCTGAAAAGCTGCTCATTATTCTTCCTTTGCCCCCTGATCTAAGCAAAAAAAAAAAAAAAAAAAAAACATACTTCTGGAATCAATTAGAAATGTCTGCTCTTGATGAGGTTTGCACGTGAGTTTGGAGTTGTGAGACTGTGATAGTGGCAGCCAACAGCTGCAGTTTCAGGTGGTAAAATCTGAGAAGGAATTTTCCAGGGTTTATTTACCATCATAAAATTTTTTTAAATAGGCAAGACGTGTCGGGAAACCGTTGTACATGCCTTTGAAAGTGAAGTTAAATTTGGAGTATATATTTATTTTATCCACATTGAGCAAACTGAAGATCTATGATGGGAGGGTCTTTCGATTCCCTTCATAGATTGTGTCAAATGGTTATAAATACTGGAAATAGAGGTCGTCTTGCTATAGGTGAATGGTAAAAGAGCATTTGTTATTTCTTCTGTCATATTAATGCTTGACAAGAGTCAAGGTTAATAGAAATCAGAACCCATCTTCTGAAGATAATGTGAATTAACTGTTTATTTGCAGATGTTAATTTAAATGCTATTTGGGATTTATCATGTCAATATTACCTAACTCATGTTACTGTATAACAATAAATATTCCATGTGATTTATAATCCATAGTACTGTTCATCTTTGTATTTTAACAGTTTGTCAATGACTCCTTTAAACATTTTAAAATAATCTTCATAATATGTTTGCCTACTTTTTTATCTCTAGCTATATACTTATATGAGATATTTAATAAGAAGAATTGCAGGATATTATTTTTACTTTTCAAAGATAGCTATTTCATAAGCTTTTTATAATTTGTTCATTTGATAAGCAGCTGTAAATTTCTTTTATGTGTCCACTTAAAATGCATTAGATATTGTTGCATGAAAATGTCCTGAAATTCCTAAAACCAAATCGAAAAGCATAGTAACAAGTCAGCTGTCCGGATTATCACTTGGTACTTCCAAGCATTTAGACTTTTCTTTCAAGATATGATATACATGATATGCACATGATATCCTTCCTAGATGTCTGCTTTTTCTTCTGCTGGCTAAAAATCAGAGGCAAATTTACATGTACACTTTTATTACTAATCACTCACACCTTTAAGAAATGCTATCAAATTCTCCTTTCTCCTGAGAATCACTATTAAATACCGAGGTTTATTTTCCTGAACTACCTCTTGCTTCTATAATCGAACTGAAATTTTAAGTATATGTTATATCTCTTTCAAGTCTTGCAACTTCTATTTACATAATGGTGGAGAGGTGACTACCGAAGATTTTGTGTTTGTACCTACATACTTAAAGACAATAGAGATAAGTTTAAATTTGTATTTTCTTTTCTTTCTTTCTTTATTATTATTATTTTTTTTGAGACAGAGTTTCACTCTTGTTGCCCAGGCTGGAGTACAGTGGTGCGATCTCAGCTCACTGCAACGTCTGCCTCCTGGGTTGGAGCGATTCTCCTGCCTTAGCCTCCCAAGTAGCTGGGATTACAGGCATGTACCACCACATCCAGCTAATTTTTTGTGTGTTATAAGTAGAGATGGGGTTTCACCATGTTGGCCAGGTTGGTCCTGTACTCCTAACCTCAGGTGATCCACCCTCCTCAGCCTCCCAGAGTGCTGGGATTACAGGCATAAGCCATCATGCCTGCCCCTAAATTTGCAGTTTCATGAGGACCCTTTCTCATTATGAAGACTTTGTCCATGATTTGTTTGGTTTCTAGACTGAAGATTACTACCTGGTGTAACAAAGCGAATTCAACATTTGTATCAATTGTACCTAAATTATAGTACAATTTTATTATAGTCATGTAATAACTTTAAGTAGGCTGTAGAAACTACTTAGAATACCTACTATCTCATGCATGCCACAATGAGCTAAATTTTGTTAAAGGGCGCTTTTTGCCTAATAACATGCTGAGCAAAGTAACACATACTAACAACGACAAGAACAAAGAGAAACAAGACTGAACAAGGTTTAATTACCATCTCTCAAAAATAATGCCTCATTTATTCTTCTCGATGTCCTCCATATGCTCAGCATGTCATTAGTGAGCCAAACTTCCTTTATTATGATAAAATAATGAAACTATACACAGCCTTTAACAATATTCTGGAATTTATTTCCCCTTGATCAAATTGTCACAAAAAGGAAAAATGGACTAATTTGTTCATGCCTTTCCTCTGAGGTAAAATATTCTTCATGCCAGCTTTTCCTAAATATGTTCAGATCTAAGAGCAAAATCCAGCTTTTTTGTAATTGAACCCATGAACAGTTAAAACATTCTCAGGAGAAAACAGAAATCTACTCTCTCTGACTCTCAATATGAGATTCCTTCCTAGGTATCAGGTGTGAGTGTAACCTCTCTAAATGTAAGAGGATAGCAGCTCGCTATTAGAGAATTACTGCTTAAAACTTTCATCCATCTCTAATAACTTTGTTGTTTAAGTGACATCATCTTTTCTACATGCTTACATATGCCAAGGAAATTGATAGATACAGATTAAAAGCTAATGTGGATTTTTTCCATACAATTTATGCTGTCTTTTATATTAACTGATTTTATAGTTGCTGAATATTTACCAAAACTCAACATTTATAAATAATTTTATTAGATTTAATGTACAGCACCAGAAGGTATAACATTATCTGACACTGGATTGGCCTATCCTTGAAGAAGTATTTAAATTACTGTGATGAAATGGAGAAAACCTGGACCTAGCAACACAGGTATTATAAATTAACATTGTGAGGCGAGTCACTTAATTCTCAGTTTCACCATTTGTGAATTCAAGAGAATAATCAGCGTTTAAGATTTCATATTGGATGTGTGATATTTAAAAAATGGTAAGTAAATAGTTACCATTGTTCACATTTGATATGGTTTGGCTGTGTCCTCACCAAAATCTCATCTTGAATTGTAGTTCCCATAATCCCCATAATCATTGGAGGGACCCAGAAAGAGGTAATTGAATCATTGGGGGAGGTTACTTCCATCTCGTTCTCATGATAGTGAGTTCTCACGAGATCTGATGGCTTTAAAAGGGGCTTTCCCCACTTTCCTTGGCACTTACTCATTCTCCTGCCTCCCTGTGAAGCGGTGTCTTCTGCCACGATTCTAAGATTTCTGAGGTCTCCCCAGCCATGCAGAACTGTGAGTCCATTAAACCTCTTTTCTTTATAAATTACCCAATTGAGCATTTCTTCATAGCAGTGTGAGAATGGGGTAAGACGCCATTCGTGTATTAGTTCACTTAGAAGAATAAGGTTTCTAGGAATCTGTGAGAAATGAGAGTAGGAGGTAGATCTATGAGATTTTTTGATGTATGGTGTTTGAGAACATAAAAACAAAAAGGAGACGATAGTGACTGTAATTCTACCTTCCAAGAATTTAACTGCTTCTCCATGTAATCACCACCACTATGCCCCTTCAACCTATAAAGTCAACCTAAAAAAAGAATAATCAAAGGAGACAAAAAACATTTTCCTTGCTACAAATCTTCTGGCAAGGATGGAGCTTACAGTGATTCCAGGTCAGTTAAAATAAACTAAGATAGAGAGGATCCTGGGACAAATTTGTTATTGGGAGAACATTGGATATTGAAATACCAAAGCCAATATCTTTGATGTAAACGACAACAGGTGTTAAAGAAGGTTTTCTGAGAATCCTTGTGCCAAGAACTGATGATAGGCCTGTATATAGAACATTTAGCAAGATGATTAAGTTATTGTCCAAGTGCCTATAGTAAAGGCTTTCAGAGGTACGTATTCTTTCCGTGTTGTTCTCATAAAGTGTTACTTATAAATCATTGAGGTGTCACTCATAGAAAGAAGTCACCATGTGAACCACATTAGTGGTTTATAATAAGCATGTGGAAGTGTTTAATCAAAATGCATTAGGCAGTTAATTTAGAAGAATTTTGAGGTTCTGTTTTCCACTTTTTTATTAGTGACACTATGTAAGAATCACGGTGCAGTTTTTTTTTTTTTCAGTTTGCTAAATATTCTTCAGATGATTGCTGAAGGCTGTGGATAATTTTGCATGTGATTTTCATTTACTGTTAAACCAACCAAAATAGTGGACTTACTTCAACCTGCAGATGAGCATTTAGCTCTGGCTTATTCAATTATTTCATAGAAAAACCTTCAAGTGAAAAACAGAGCAATGGTCTACTTATATTTAACTCTAGTAAAAATGGACTTAAAAAAGCAGATCCTCTGACTGTTCAGATACACAAGTTGTACAAATCAGAAATGGAAAGAAATTAAGCAAAGCTATAGCAAAATAATACAGATTTGAGAAGAACTGTTGCTGAATAATTATAATTGATATCCCAAGGCATTTAATTTTACTTAAAAATTTCCAATTTGTTTTACTGTCTTCATACAACTTTCTGTCATTTGATCCTGAAATCATTTTTTTCTGGCAATAGCATTTTTCTGGCTTTTTTTTCCCAGCTTTTTTCCTATTGATACCTAAACAGTTTCATCCATCACTCAGCACATTTTCACTTGCTTATCTCTGGCCAGGATCATTTTAAGCAGTATGTATTTGACCTTAGCACTGTGTTGATATATAGTGATAAGGGTTTCTCCCAAGACAGAGGATATAGATGAATGAGTTCAGGTGTCCTTTGGAGGTGGAGTTGAGTAATTTAGGATATGAGCCTTTTGGAGAACATGAGACTGTGCTAAACTATTTCTTTTGGATTACATGTCAAGGGGGATTCTATGTTCTTCTCATCTCATATAATATTACTATTAATATAAAAGGACAATAACATCATGATAAACATCAAAGCTACCGTGGAAGATCAAAAGTCACAAAAAGTAATAGTTAACTTCAGGATAATGTCTTTGAGATCAAGAGCTGTGTAAACTATCTTTAGTAAGAGTAAAGGCAAGAAAAGTTGTAAGCAGTTGCTTTTGACATAAAGTTAGGGCTAATCTCCCATCAGTATCCTCCATCTTGTATCAAGGTGGTAATACCTTATTTAATACAGTGTTTACACAGACTGTAATTTAGGTTCTTATCAGTCAGCACGTTCTAGACTGAAACAAACTCATGAGTTATAAGCTAAATACAACCGTTGGTTATACTTTGCTTGATCTGCAGAGAGCTGTTTGTAAAATTTTAGTTTATCAACATTTTTTAATCTGGAGATTTTAAGAACTTGGATTAGTAGTTTCTCTTGAATAATTCAAGGATCTGGCCACCCTGAGTCCACATTTCCTTGAGCCATCAATGAATTGGGGCTGAGGAAATCTTTGAGTCCATGAATTATCTTCTAAGCTAGGCTTGAATTATTTTAGGTCATAAGACATCAAGTATCAAGTATTTAGGTCATAAGACATCAAGGATGGGAAAACAGAGGTGACAGATAAAATTAGAAATCCCTGTAGCTTTCAGACATACAAGTAAATAAGAAACTTTCTATCATGGATTAAGGAAGCATGTTTAAACATTAGATGAAAATAAATGGAGGAGTAAAAGTCTTGTTAGCTTTCATCCATTGTGCCTTTTTTAGAAGTGAGAGAAACCTAATCATCTAGTTTGGCATTTATACTTTACAAATGTGCTCCACTTCTAAGGGATTGAGTTTCTCTGCCACATACATGGTTAGTGAAAGCCAGGAAATGGATCTAGGTTCTCTAATATATGTATGTATATATGGTTGTATGTGCATACAGTTGGACAGGAGGTATACACAAAAAGACAGTAACATTGGAATCCACTGGGGAGAAGAATTGCAAGACAGGCAAATGGATACAGAAGATAACTTTTCACAGAATCATTTAAACTTTGATTTACCTTAATGTAGTACGTACATTCACCTTAATATAGTACCTACTTTAAAATAAGTATGATATACAAAATATAAATTTAGTTGTATAAAATAGTTACTAAAGCACCAATTTAAACAAATGGATCTAATTTTAAAATCATCATAATAAGATACAGTTCAATTCAGACAACTTTTTTTTTTTCTGCTTATATTCAGCACCAAAATAAATGTTTTCCAAAGCCATACATTGCTTAGGGTCAAGTTGATTTTTGGATTTAGCCCTTGAATAGTTTTAAAATTACATGTCGATTAAAATGAAATTATTGGATATTTCTGAGTATAACTTCTTTATTATATAATGTTTTACTTTTTTTAGACTTCTGATACAAAAATAAGGAGACTTGAAGTATAAAGAAGGGTAACAATGTATTTTAATTAGTGTTATTTAAGAAGGAGTTGTGAAAATCAGTATCAGTTAAAAACAGCCTAATGAAGAAAGCTCAAATACTGGCCTGTTTTACAACTGCATCCTAAGCACAAAACACTTGAAACACTATAATGTTTAAATGTTGGAAATAGATATCATGAAAAAACTAATCTACAAAGCTCAAGGTATTTATTGAAAAATGTATTTGGAACCTAGACCAAATAATGCTATTACCTCTTTCCCAATGGAATTTGAGTGATTACATCTGTCTTAGCAAAAGTGGTTTGGTTTATCTTAATGTAGAGTCCATGTAGTGCTTGTATTACATTGTTTACATTGCTGATTGAAAGCTAATATACTATGTATGTAGGTTGAGATGCTTGTTTCCAGTTTGAAAAGCATAGCTTTTATATGGCAAAAAATACTATGATTTGGTTTCAAAACTTTTCTGAATTTAACACAATTTTTGGCTATACCAGCCAAGCAGGACTATTTTCCTGATATTAACAACAAAATATACTTCAATGACCATATCTTTACTTTAAAAGGGAAGTGTGCAGGTATTTTGAGCAATAATTGTACTAATACTTTTTAAAGGAGTTAATATATTGGTCTTAAAACATTGGTGTTTCATTTCCCTCACTTGGATTAATAGATCCACCCACCACTACATACTCAAAAAAATATTAAGTACCAATTTTGTGAGGGAATTATTATCATAGTAATTAGGAACAGAGGGTCAGGACTCATAGAAATTGGGGTCCTGGCTTTGATATTTATCAAATGTGTGAATATAGATAAGTTATCAAGCTTTCTGCGGATAATAATATTGACCCCTTAGGATTTTTGCAACAATTAAATGAAATTCTGTGTATAAAGAGCTTATGGTACATGCTAAATATTTAAAAATTGCTAAGAACATCCTCAGTACCAAATACAAAGACAAACATTAGCAGGAATTTAGCAAATTAGACATTTTTCCAGTCTTTAAGAATCTGGAGGATCAAGTAAAATAGTAATTACAGTAGAGTTTGAAAAATGCTTTGTTAAAATTATGCACCGCACGCCCTGAAAGAACATAGAAGGAAAACATAAATAATCCAGCTGTGGTGTGTCATAAGATTTCCCGAGGTGGTGATTTGTATCTTGAGTGTGCGTTCACCAAGCTCCTTTCACAACTGAAGGGTATGAGGAAGGGCATTCAGACCAAGCTTGGGCTTAGACCAGGAAGTGAGAAATTTCCTACCATGTTGGGGGATTGAAAATAGATCCATATGGCTAGAGTGTTCAGTAAGATGAGAAGAACAGAAAGAGATAAACTCAGAAAATGAATAAGAATAGTATCAGAAAAGGGATGTGTGTGGAGTGTATTTAAGGAGTTCGAGATTTTGTTCTCAGGGCACACTACCCATGTGATTGAAGAATTTTAAGCATAGGAATCATTTGATTAGATTTGTGTTTTAGTGTTTTATAAAGAAAGAATTGGAGGTAGATAAGAGACAGGAAAATCTATTAAGAATATATATTGTAGTGAACATGGAAAGATGTGATAGTGGCTTGAATGAGAACAGTCACTCTGAGCATAGAGGCATACAACCAGAAAACTGAGAGATTTAGGATAATTGATCTCATTCTTTGCATCTCAAGAAAACAATCTCAACAGGGAGATAAAACTAATTGATGTAATAGAGTAAGGTAACACATTTAGATAAAATGTTGACAGATGTTTTATTTAAGTTTGGGGATCTATTCAACCAATGAAAAAGCATCACACTACCCAGCTGGATCTACCATATTTCTGATGGAAAAGTCTTCTCTTGAAAGGAAAGAAAATCTGCATCCACATATTTTTGTGTTTTTTGTTTGTTTGAGACAGGATCTTGCTCTGTCACCCAGACTGGCATGCAGTGGTGCCATCAAGACTCATTGCAGCCTCAACTTCCCAAGCTCCAGCAATCCTTCTACCTCAGCCTCCTGAGTAGCTGGGACCACAGGCATGCACCAGGATTCCTGGCTAATTTTTGTATTTTTGTTAGAAATGGGTTTGCCATGTTGCCCAGGCTGGTCTCTGGTCTTGAACTCCTGAGCTCAGGCAATCCATCTCCCTCAGCCTCCCAAAGTGCTGGGATTACAGAAGTGAACTACCACATGTGGCCTACCATCCACATTTTAAGTTTTAGATTATAAAATGTTTTTAGTATGAATATTAGGTCTAGATTTAAAACAATTAGTCCTGTTGCAAAATAAGCTGCGTTGGCAACTCAGTAAGTGTTGCTTTAGCTTTTTGGAGAAAAGACTAAATTTTTTAAAAGAGATTAGTACATAAACATTTGTAATTTTATATATTTATACAATTTATTCATTCCACAAATATTGTTGAGTGCCTAATATATGCCATACATTGTTTAGATGCTTCAGGTATTTCGGTGACCAAAAATGTGCATCATTTTCTAAACAAATAATCAAGAAATTCTTGATTTACTCTCAAACTTGGAATTTTATATTTTTAATTTATATCAACCCCCGTATCTGACAAGTGTCTTTTTTTTAAGTTCCCAAATCTATAAAAATAAAACAATAGCCAGTGTCTTCCAGTTAGTTTTGTGGATAGTTAAAGGAAAATATTATTTTTTTCCTAAATTTCATTTCCTTGTATGCATGAAAGAATGAGTACAAATTTCAACTTTTCAACTGTTTAAGACATACTGCAAGAAAGGCAAGTTTTGTCCATTATTTCAATGGATTTCTCTTCTTTCCTTCCTGTGATTCAAAATCACTTTTGAAAGGTAGACACTAAGACCAAATATAATTTTATTAGAGGCTTTGTGGTTAATATTACAGCAAAATGTAAGCTGATACCACAAAGCTCATGTCATTTTCAGGAATATACAGATAAAAATAAAACAGCAGTGAGATGAAGCAAGGAGGTTGGTAACAAGCTGTGGATGTGACTCAGAATTTTCTTGTTACTCTTGTAATTTGATCTTTTGAATTATATTTCTATACCTGATGGTAATAAGTCCTGAAAGACTAAGGTATCATAAATGCCAAAACTTGAACCTGTATCTACTAAAAATTCTTTTAACTCTTTCTCCTGCCGCTTTCATTCTAAAATCTCCTAATCCTAAGATTTGCGGCTGTCTGCCTTCCATTTAATATTACTTAGAAGTATCCTGGTACTGGGATAGAAAATGAGTTAGATATTTGACCCACTGTTGTCTGTAATTATTTCAGCATGATATTAAAAGCTTGAGTTAAAATAAAATAACAGTGAGTAGAAAGGTAAACCCATTGACAGAAAGATAATTTTCTGTTAAATATATTACTACATTCTATCATTAAAGGGACATAATTATTAATAAATAGAATTGATCATATTACAGTGGTGAGTGGTGAGATATATTATTATACCAATATATGACTGAATATGATGTCTTCAGACTCTAACTGAATATCATATAGATTTTAGATTCCAATTGTTGCTATAGGAAAACATAAAATAAATTTTTTTAAGGTTTTCCATTTGTATAATATTAGATAACCCATGTCAGATACTGTCAGAAAAACCTTCATTAAAGGGAATGACACTTAGTATTTACTATCAAATGTCTGCTCCATTCTAAGTATACATTTTCATTTACTCCTCACAGAGACTTTTAGTATGTATTAACCACACTTCTCAAATGAGGACATTGAGGGCCAGAGACTTAGTGAACTTATCCAATGTCTTATAGTCATAAGTTGTAAGGGTAGAATTCAGATCAATTTTCTGTCTGTATTTTTTGCAACTGTATTATACTCCCACATAAAGAATAAAAACCATGACTGTGCTGACCAGAATATTAATACAAATGACAGTTCCTTTTTTAAATGTGTATTTAATGAAATAATCTTACATATATAAGATTATATATATGGATATATACCTATGATTATATATATGGAGATATATATATATATATTGAGGAGTGTGTGTGTGTGTGTGTATGTATGTGTGTATATATATATATATGGAGAGAGAGAGAGAGTCAGGACAGAAAACCCAAATCTGTTAGTCACAAAATACTTTTATTTTGAGCATTTTTACTGATGAACCTGACTAAAACCTTGAAGAAAATGATACAATGAGGTTGAATATAAAGCCTTTCTCTTGGTACTAGTAAAACTGATTCTGACTAATGGTCGGGGAAAAGGAATGGTTTGGATGGGTGGGGACTTTACAACCAAGTCATTAGCATTGGACGTTAAAGATGAACATACTTTCCTTAGGTAGAGAAGAATTTGGAAGACACTTAAGAATTCATTTCAATTTAATTTTGGAGCAACAATTTTGACCTTTCTCTCCCTTCTTTGGTTTTTGGTCTTCACAGCAGTGCACACTCCTGCCTTACTGACCATGGCTTTCTCAGCTGCCAGAGAATTCTTTTCTTCCCAACCTCTAAGTCTCACAGTATTCAAGACTTAGTCCTTTTTTTTAACTCTTTGGGTATCTACTCTCAACTCACTGGCGGCAATTCACCCAGTCCCATGGGTTTAAATGCTTTTTAATGCATCCTAGGATTCAGCCTGTGACCTAAGCCGAAGATTTGGAAGCAAAGTGAGCATTCATGGTGGGATACTGATGCTATTTTTCTATGTCCCCATCCAAATTTCATCTTGAATTGTAGCTCCCATTATCCCTATGTGCTATGGGAGGGACTTGGCAGGAGGTAATTGAATCATGAGCAGGTTTTTCCCATGCTGTTCTCATGATAGTAAGTCTCATGAGATCTGATGGCTTTATAAAGGTCTGTTCCCCTGCACACATGCACTTGCTAGCCACCTTGAAAGACATGCCTTTGCTCCTCCTTTGTCTTCTGCCTTGATTGTGAGTCCTCCCCAATCATGTGGCACTGTGAGTCTGTTAAACCCTTTCCTTTATTAATTATTGAGTCTTTTGGGTATGTCTTTATTAGCAGCATAAGATCAGACTAATATAGTAAATTGGTAATTGTTAATGGGGTGCTGCTGTAAAGATATCCAAAAATTTGGAAGCGACTTTGGAACTGGGTAACAGGCAAAGGTTGGAAAAGTTTGGAGGGCTCAGAAGGAGACAGGAAGACATGGGAAACTTTGGAACTTCCTAGAGTCTTGTTGAATAGCTTTGACTGAAATGCTGATAGTGATATGGACAATAAAGTCCAGGCTGAGTTGGTCTCAGATAAAGACGAAGAACTTCTTGGAAACTGGAGCAAAGGTGACTCTTGTTAGGCTTTAGAAAAGAGACTGGTGGCATTTTGCACTGGCCCTAGAGATCTGTGGAACTTTGAACTTGAGAGAAATGAGTTGGGGTATCTGGTGGAAGAAATTTCTAAGTGGCAAAGTGTTCAAGAGGTGACACAGCATGAAAGTTTGGAAAATTTGCAGCCTAATGATGTAATAGAAAAGAAAAATCCATTTTCTGGGGAGAAATTTAAGCTGGCTGCAGAAATTTACATAAGGAGGACTAAATATTAGTCACCAAGACAAGGGGAAAATGTCTCCAGGGCATGTCAGAGACCTTCACGACAGCCCCTCCCATCACAGGCCAGGATACCCAATACCTGCACTTCCACTGTATCTAGGAAGTAACTAACTTGCTTTTGATTTTATAGGCTCATTGGTGGAAGGGATTTTCCTTATCTCAGATGCGACTTTGGACTGTGGACTTTTCAGTTAATGCTGAAATGAGTTAAAACTTGGCAGGACTATTGGGAAGGCATGATTGGTTTTGAAATGGGAGGACTTGAGATTTAGGAAGGGCCAGGGGTGGAATTATATGGTTTGACTGTGTCCCTACGCAAATCTGATCATGAATTGTGGCTTCCATAATCCCCATATGTCCTGGGAGGGCCCCTGTGGGAGATAATTGAATCATAGGGTGGATTTCCCATGCTGTTCTCATGATAGTGAATAGGTTTCATGAGATCTGATGGTTTTATAAAGGGTAGTTCTCCTCATACATGCTCTTGTCTGTCAGCCTGTAAGACATGCTTTTGTTCTTCCTTAGCCTTCCATCATGATTGTGAGGCTTCCTCAGTTATGTGGAACTGTGAGTCCATTAAACCTCTTTTTTTTATAAATTAACCAGTGTCTCAGGTATGTCTTTATTAGCAGCATGAGAATGGACTAATAGAGTTACACATTGGGAGTTGGAATCTTCCTGCAAGTATTGGGATGAAGGCACTTAGTTTTCCTATGTAGTTAGGTGAAGCATGCAGTTTTCAGTCCCTAGCATGATGGAGGTGCTCAGCAACAGCAGCAGCAATGGGGATTTCATGAGGATATTCCCAGCAATTAATTATCATGGGAATACCTAAAGGGGTTTTCCTATTGAGAGCAAATCTTTTAGTACAGAAGTGAAACTGCTTTTGAAATAGACCTTTGTGACAGGGTTAAGAAGAGAATGGCTGCTCCCAATTTTATTTTTAAAAAAGAAAAGCAAGATAAGCAAGGTTTTACATTGTAGGTCCAAGTCAGAACTAGAGGGGAAAAAGCACTGAGTAAAGTATGTATGGTTTATTCATAAATAATATCATTTATAAATTATTAATATACTGTATGATACCATGCATTGGTAATATAATAAATCATAAATAATATGTATAAATAATAGTTATAAAATGAATTACTTGTTTCTTTATTTGTTTGTCATTGCCCTTATTTCTTATCTCTTGACTTGCAGAGTTGATGTAGTCCAAAAGTTGGTATATAGTAAGTTGTCTCTGGCACCTTTAAAGAGCTGACCTAAAGTATTAAAAGTAATTGTATAGGTTGAACATCCTGAAGTCAAAAATTGAAAATCTGACGTCCTCCAAAATCTAAAACATTTTGAGTACTTATATGATATCACAACTGGAAAATTCCACACCTGACCTCATGTGACGTGATAGGTCACAGTCAAAATGCAGGTGCGCAACACACAATTTATTCAGCCTTTCCAAGGAAAAATAAAATTACCTTCAGGCTATGTGTATAGGGTGCATACAACATAATTTAATTTTGAGTTTAGGCTTGGGTTCCATCCTCAAGATATCTTATTGTGCATATGAAAATATTCCAAATCCAAAAAATATCTGAAACTCTAAAGACTTCTAGTCGCAAGCATCTTGGATAAAGAATACTTAACTTGTCCTTCTATCTGTCTTATGTTCATTTCATCTATGCCTCAGTCATAGTCGCTTGTTGATATCCAATAATTTATGGGCTGAGTTACAAATTTAACAGATTATTTACCCTTAGCTAAATACCAATAATGAATGTAGCAGTTCCTAGGGTATGGGGCTAAAAAATTATGATTGATACTTGGTTTTAAAAGACAGCTTTAAAAAATGTCATGCTCTCATTAACTGACATCATTGGATTAATGGTAGCTGAACACTGGAACTTTGGGGGGAATTTTTGCCCAAGATTTTTTCTTTAAAGTTAAAGGGATATTGGTGTCCCTAGATTTTTAAATAATTTTCATACAAGGGTGGGAAAGCAAAATACTGTAAACAGTCTATATATCTTTAATACATTTAATTTCTTCAGTGGGACTGCTCTGACATTCAGCATAATAGGCAGCAAGCCCTATTTTTCCATAATGAAAACTCATCTCTGATATATAATGTTGCAAAATGACAAAGTTTGGAATAGTCTCTTCTGACATAATTCCAGCTGACCATCCTCTGACATTATGTTTGTGTTTTGTTAGATAGTATATGAATAATCACACTGTATATAGAGAAGTATTTAAATTAAAGTGTACTTATCCTTAAATAACTCCTTGTTAATTACAATCAGGTCTTCAAATTTAAAAAAAAAATGACAGCATTCCATTTGAATGTCTAATTCTGTAAATAGTAATAAGTATGATTTTACACAAACTTTGTCTTCCTTGTCAGGGCTTTGTGTGGTGAATTCTGGCCCTGTAGATATTTTTGCAGGCCCCTCAGCAAGAATTGATAAACTAATATATATGATTTGGGATACTTCTCCCTCTTTCTCCCATCTCTCTTGTAGGCTTTTTTCATGGTCACTCTGGTAGGCGATGGCTATTGCTAGAAAGAGCTATAGAAGAGCAGTGGTTTCCATAGCTTGCAGTTCAGCTACTACAGTCACCTGGAGAAATTATAAAATACTGATTCCAATATACAAGATCTTTAGACACAAACTTTCCATGTGTTTCTAGTGTTTAGCTAGGTTTAGAAATGTATCTGGAAAACGGAGGCTGCTCCCCACTTGACAACCAACCTTCTATTCCCCACATTGTTTGAGGTATAAATGCTTATTTTACAGTTAAACATATAAAAGACACCGTGTAGTTTTTATTTTGATGAATGAAGCATGTAACTTGAAGGTAACGTTGAAATGCTGCAAGATTAGAGATCCTTTTCCAGAGGAAGAAAAGTGGCTAGTAGTTATAGGAGGCAAGTGGAATGACAATTTTGGGAGTACATTCAACTAGCTGTATGTAGCCCTTCCTCTCTTTCCACAGTGATGAATCTTTAGAAATATTACCTATATTTTATTAATTTATCTTAAAGTTGTTTCAAATTTTAGAAACTTTAGCAGTGCTAGGTCTCCCAGTACCTGAACAGAGACTGCCTTGAGGAAAGAGGAAATTTGTAGCTCTGGAATACTTACGAAGGTACATTTCTATCAAATGTTGATTTTAGATTAAATAGTCTAAGATCAGAGTGCCACACCTGCCAAATCTCAAAAACAGAAACTTAGCTGAAAAGTTTTTTGTTTAATAATAACTGGACTGATTAGAATGCTATTATATTGTCCTTATCTATAGTTAAATATAACTTTTAAATGTTCGCCTATCACATGAATGTGTAGAAATTCACCTTTTGCTGTCAGGGTGATGAAAATGTTTGCAACTTCGTAGCGGTGATGGCCTTGTAACATTGTATATATACCACATGCTGCTGATTGTATATTTTAACATGATTAATTTTATGTTATCTGAATTCCATCTTAATTAAAAAGTGGAATGATAATATTACACAGAGAAAACACAAAATACACATATTTAAAAGTTTCTGGATGCTGAAAACAATTACCTTTGCTCACATATATGAACATAGTATAAAAGTAATTTATGAAACATTCCTTTCCACACGAGATAAAGTTTTGGTCACATCTTCCCTGGAACCATCCCAAGTCACTGCTTAATTACAACCCCAGATAACCTATTAG
The DNA here is from genome assembly GCA_004027715.1 of Plecturocebus donacophilus. Lineage (NCBI taxonomy): Eukaryota > Metazoa > Chordata > Mammalia > Primates > Pitheciidae > Plecturocebus > Plecturocebus donacophilus. The sequence continues at coordinate 95,630 of PVKP010000073.1, forward strand.
GTCTGCTTTGGAGATTTTCATCACTTTCTTCAGCTAATCGCTGCAGCTAAGAATCCACTGGAGAGAAGCTTCCTTTTGCTAGTCAGAGTTGCAAAGGTGGAGCCCAGGTGCCTAATTTATCTGCCTTTGGTTAAAAGGGTTAGCAATCTGGTAAATGTAAGAAACAGCTGGTGAGATTCAGCAGTTGCTGCACTCAGAAGCAGCTGGACAAAGACTGCTAAAGAGATTTTGCCCCTTGACTGATGCTGCCGTTGCATTTTGTGAACCTATTCCTATCAAACATTAGGATTGTTGAGGATGAGCAGCTGAGTTGCAGTTTGCCCTCTTGTTTTCCCTGGCAGAATTAGAAAGAGCTCTTCTCTGCCCATGTGCTGTGGTGGTGGATTTAATCAGCTTTCCCACGTTCCCTTTTCTCCAAAATCCTTTGCTCAGCTGGGAAGATCACTGGCAAGGCAGAGACAAATAGGTGATAGCTGGTGTTGATTTCAAGTATCTCCTTGAATTGTGCAAGGCTACCAGACACTCCTCTGTTTTATGGCCAGTCATTCCTCTCATTGCCTGTCCCCCTCCCTAATGTCTCCCTCTTTCTCCTGCATAATTGAGAATATGAATTATATAATTATGAAATATATTCTGTTATTAAAAAGTAATTTTTGACTTTAGGTCCCCGTTCTTGCATCCTTCCTGCATTATTCCAGTCTTTGGCATCATTTTATTTTTGAATACAAAACAATTTAGAAAGAGTGGTCATGCTTTACTGCAAACTTTAGAAAGCCTGTGGTTGCAGTCTAAACTTCGTCATTCAAAACCCCTGCTCCTGATCCCACGGATTTAGGGATGTGACATTTTGCTGCCCTGATAAAATGACTCATTTTGGCATATGATATGGTGATATACACAGTTACATATGTTTGAGTGCCCCTAGGGGAGGGAACTGGAATGTTTGACAATCTCACACATGTTTTCAGATGTTGAAGTTCGTGAACTTTAAAGGACCAGGTGTCAAAATGGTTTTGTTTATGTGGTTTGGGAAAATTATAATCTAAATGTAAATACAATCTAGGCCATCTTGATTTGCCCAAAATATGTGTAGGGCCTGATAAGTAATTACTTAATAAATGCTTTTTTAAAAAATGTAGATGTTACAACCCAAGACTTACTAGCCATGTCGAAATTGGAAATAATACATGGCTTATTTTCTCTATGACTTTCTCAAAATGTATCAAAACACACAAAGTAGCAGAATTACAAATACTTGGTGAGTATACAGCCCATATCCTACAATCTAAAGATATGATGAATATATTCAATGCTACACATTTAAATAACAATTGAAAATTCTAAAAATCATTTACTAGTAATCTACAATTATATAAAATATTTTCTATTCAACAGCAGTCATTCTGCGTGAATCAGTAAGATTGATTTTGGGATTCAAGATAAAGAATAACAAGTGTTATGCTGAAAGTTAATGGTGATTTTTTTTTGTGCCATGTTGAGTCAACTGATTTTATAGAAAAGTTCAGTGTTCAACAAATTTAAAGAAAACAAATAAACCTTAAAATAGTATAGCTGCTTTGATTCAGTTGGCATTGAGATTTTCTAAATAAGCAAAAGAACTGGGTGGACATATATTTGTGGTGAGAGCACAGTTTTGTTTTGTTTTGTTTTGTTTTGTTTTTGGAGGTTGTGATGAATTTCTTTTGCCATCATAATTTGAGCTATAAATTGAAATTGAATGTGTTAGAAGAGATGACCTGTGGAAATTTTGGGGGAGTATGTGTTATTTTCTTTTCGCATGAATGCAATAATTTAAATAAATAGAAAGAATAGTAGTAGTTGATTTAGCCTCCCATAGCAGACAACCTCTTAGCTTCAAGATTATTGTATATTTTTACAGGGCTCCAGGCCTTCCATGTATTTTGGAGTAGATCTTCAACTTATTATGCTGTGTTTCCCATGATGGGGACATGTTAAAAAGTGAAACTAATTTCTCTATGGATTAGTTTTAAAAAATTGCAAATTCCTTCATTTGGTTTAGTGTGATCTATTTAAAATAACATGAAGATTACATTTCGATTTTGGTGAGAAATCCAAATATTGTGAATGGCTACTGAAACCACAACTGAAGACAAGTAATATGTAGAGTGTATGTTGGTACTGTATTATCTAAGTTATGGACATAAAAACTGAAATATATTTATCTACACTTGCTATAATAAATCTTAACAGTAACTGGTATGCAGAGAACATTTCAAAGGTATTGCTGGCTAGACACAAGTCATTTGGCAGTGGCCTTGCCTAGTATATATTTTCAGGGCCTGTCTGCACAAAGATACTGGCAGGTTTACCATGATTTCTATTCCAGGTGATGGATTTCTATCCAAGTAAGCGAGTGACTAAATATTTTCCGGTGGAATCTAGGCACCATAAAATCACTGAAGCCAAATAAAAAAGTTGTCGACCTTTCTAAAAAAGTAATTATAATAGCTTTGCATACCACTATGACAGAAGAAAAATTTCCACTTAGATCACCAAATAATGAAATGGATTGAACTTAATTAGATCAAAAAACAGTAATATGAATTTGCTGCCAATATTTTCTTTTATCAGCATTAAAGAATGTCTTTTTGAATTTTCATAAATTTCCAGAAAACTTCCTATTCATTAACAATACCTAAATGCATAGATTCCACATCCAGCTCTATCAAAGAAAAGAAATCTAATCCTAACCCACTAAAAACTCATGCCATCATCACATCAGCTGATTTATTTTACACAAAACCAGTTAAGAAATGGAACACTTTACATTGGTTTATTTGTGTTACTATAAGCAATTAGAGATGAATACGCCTTCCCAAGCCATACAAATGTGAGTCTCCCTTTGTGGCAGGTTGTTTAAATTTACAACATAAAGCTAGCATTTCCATCTCCAGTAAAATCCAAACAGACATTTAATTTTGGTGCATGACTTTTCTGACTAAAATAGAGCCAATAAAGGCTCTCGGACAGCTCTTATTGTTCATGAATTTGAACAAATTGGGAATCTGTGAATTTATAGCTAGGTTTTGCTCTACTATTGTTTAAAATATAGCACACATGGAAAACACGCCATGGGTGTGTTGTAATTCAGCTTTAATGATGTAACACTTGGTTTCAGTCAGTTGTTGGAGGGCTGTAAGTGACATTGGTTTTGTGCTTCAGACATTGTATGTAACTTAGCAATTATAGTAAGGCTTTCAATAATGGTTGTTGGCGGGATATCCGCAAGTGAAGTCATAGCAATTTTGAACGAGAAAGCTAATAAAAATACACCTGCCTTGTAGTGGAAAGTGAGCCTTTAATATCTCTGCTTTGAAGTTGGGCAAAGCCTTTGGTATTAACTAACAGATATTCTGATGAAGAAATAATCTACTGCCCTAGGGAAAAGCAAAGGATTGAAGTTCCAACAGATTGCTGTTTCCTAATCACCTATGTTTTAGTCACTTTGATATCACAGAAGGAGAATAAAAAGAAGTGACTTACTTTTTTAAATGACCCAAAGATAGGACTACTTGAAAGCAGATAATTGTAATTGTAAATAAATAGCAGATGCATGTTTTAAATAAATGACTCAACAAAGGTATAAATAATACTTTTTTGATACTTGTGTAGTGTTAAAAACTTCGGAATGATTTGAAATTTTACATTTCTATATGTCATTTCAATATGATGTTTAGCATATCATATTTGCTTTGTGAATCCTTATTTTATCTTTACATCTTTTCCTTTGTGACTTTTAAAGTCATGTGTTATAAGTTCTTTGCAAATCAAAGATGATAAGAAAATATAAGCACTTGTGAAAGTATCTTTTACATTATTTGGAGAATTATTATTTTCAGGAAACTCCCTTGGTATTGTGAAATATAAACTTCTTCCACTGGTCAGTTGCTTCCTTCACATTTATTTGGATTTACTTGTATTCGATAGTAACTTTTAAGAAAAATTTAAAATATTAAGTCCATAATAAATGCTGATATATTGAGAACAGTGGAAGAAGAGTTATTTTAGGAATAAATACAATGGAAATTGGGATATTATGAAAGAAAAATGACTACTAAATACCAAACTACAATTATTTTAACTGCATTTCTCTGATGTAGTTAAAAGTCTTGTTGGAAATCATGGATTGTGAAGTCTAGATTAGTTTAAGATAATTCACATAATTAATACTTCTCCAAGTACTTTAAATATTGTTGGTTTTGTTTTGTCATGTTCTTTATAAGTGAATATTTGAACCCAAGGCAGAAACATTCTTTTAGTTTTTTCTTCGTCCTTGTTTTTTATTTTTTATTCAGTAGTTTATCTCTATAGAGAGTATCAAGTAATCCAAAGGGTATATATTAGTACTTGTCAGGGCCGTGTTTAACATCAACATGCTAAACACAGTGAAACTTACTACCAAGTTCAAAAGGAACAGAAGGCCTCCAAATCCCTTGATAATGTGGTTAACAAAATCATCATCAAGGTGTTGGTTTTGTTGAAAGAAAGTCACGTTTTATTTCTTGTTTATGAAATGGATTTTGATGTTTCTTAGAAAAACGTTTTCCCAATTTATACTTATCAGTTAAGTGCACCTTATTAGTGAATAGTGCACATGAAGCCTTTTTTTGTGAGTCGGGGGAAGAAGGGAAGTTGTTTTCTCTGTAGAATTTCAGTGTGTATTTTGCATTTAACTTTAAAAGTGGATTGTGGCTGAGTCTTGACACCTGCTGAGATGAGTATCCATTTCAAGCTACAAAGTGGTGCTCTGAAATAAATTCTGGCAAGCTTGTTAAATTTTGTCAGCTGTATCATCACATTAGTGCAGGATATTATGGTAAAATAGAGTTGAGTTCAATTTTCTGGTTATAAGCTTGGACCATAAGCTTTTCCTTCTAGTGTTTATGAAGAGTTTCTGTTGCCAGAGAGATTTCAAAGTAAGGCAGGAGAAGCGCAATAAAAGAACTGATACATTTAACTGTCATATGCCCAGAAAGCATCATGAAATGTATACCATAATGCAATTTATTGATATTATTTTGTAATATCTGCCAGAGAATTAGGATACGAAAATGTAGGATTTAAAATACCATTATGTACCTAAAATGGTGACATATATTTTTATTTTGTTAGTAAATATAAGACATTTTGATAAATAATTTTTATTTTGAATAACAATAAATAGTGTTTTTCAGCACCTGATAAGTACCTGGCATACTCATGGGTCTCTTGCTTCATTTACTTTATCTCATTTCATATTAATTCTTTTTAGAATATACAAGGAAAATCTCATATGATATTTTTTACTTGCCGAGGGTCATACAGCTAGTATAGTAAGTGGGAAAATCAGGATGTCGGGTCAGGATGGTTCAGAAGCTGTAGTCACGTTGGGCAAGTGATGGGGAAACACTGGGTGACATATCAGAGAGAGCATATAATGAGTGTATTAGAACAGAGAAAAGTTGATGTGAAGTACAGGAACCCAGTGCTGGAAAACATGGTGTCTTTTAGCTTCATTCCATAAAGTTTCCAGGTGAGACAGACTGTCTCCAACAGTTTAGATGAACTCAATTACTTGCAATTAAGTATCCATGCTGTACCAGAACCAGGCACAGAGTAGACTGCTAACAACAGGGGCGGGGTGGGGGAGTCCTGAGAGAGGAAAAGGTGTCAGTGTCAAGTGCAGGTGTGTTAGTCAACACCACAGTACTTACCGTAGCAGATAAACTCCAGAGTATTAGTGGCTTCACGCAATTGAAGTTTATTTTTTGCTCAGAAAAAGACCAATGTTAGTATTCCTGTTTAGGGTGCATCCTTTTATGTGGTCTGTGAGGCACGTAGGCTCCTTTTGTCTTGTGATTTCACTCGTCTTCATTCTGAAAGAAGAATTGAAGGTGAGTAGAAGATTCCATTGGAGGTTTTGGGGTAGCATCTATCACCTCTGTTCCCCTTCCATTGGCAGGACTTAGTCACATGGCAATACTTATTTTTTGAGATGGAGTTTTGCTTTTGTTGCTCAGGCTGGAGTGCAGTGGTGTGATCTTGATCTCAGCTCACTGCAACCTCTGCTTCCTAGGTTCAAGTGATTCTCCTGTCTCAGCCTCCCAAGTATCTGGGATTACAGACCTGTGCCAACATGCCAGGGTAATTTTGTATTTTTAGTAGAGATGGGGTTTCTCCATGTGGGTCAGGCTGGTCTTGAACTCCCAACCTCAGGTGATCCACCTGCTTCGGCCTCCCAAAGTGCTGGGATTCCAGGTATGAGCCACCGTGCCTGGCTGGCAAGTCTTAACTAAAACGGAGCGTGGGAAATACAATCTATCTCAGCCAAAGAAGAGAATATATTTTAGTGAACACATAGTGTTAGCTGCAAATTGCAAAAATCTTTACAGTAACAGCCTCTGTTTTGACACAGGGCTTTCTACCCTTTTCCCTGAGTTTTGAGCACCTGGCTTCATGCTTTCATGTGTGGGCACACACACACACATATTTTTACATCTCTTTATATATTTTTTTCATTTTATTCTCACAACAATTCAACCAAATATATTATCCTTGTTCCAGATATTATGAATGCATAGCAAATTATCCTAAACCTTAGAGGCTTATGCAGTAATAATCATTTTTATTTCTCACAGCTTCTATGGATTAGGAATTCAAAAAGGGCTTAGCTAGGCAGTTCTTTTCTTCATGTCTTTCTTGCAATTTCATTCTTTGTTGGCTGGGGGCAAAGTCATTTAAAGGCTAAACTAGGACAGAAGAATCCAATTACAAGGCTACTACGAAGATACCGTTAATGTGTTGGCCTCATTTACTCATATACAGATGTCTCTACTTGCTTACCCGGTAGTTCTCAAAGGATGGCTTCTGGCTTTCCCCAGAGAACAATCCAAGAGCCCAAGCGGGAAGATGTAATGCCTTTTATAACCTAACTTTAGAAGTCACACAAGATCACTTCCACGATATTCTATAGGTTACACAGACCTAGTCTCAATTCACTGTGGAAGGGGCTTACATGACATTTGAATGCCAGAAAGTATAGATCCTTAAGACCATTTGCTCAGTGGATTCCTATACTTCCATTTGGCAGATTAAAAAAAATAAGGTGAGACTTAGAAAGATGTTAAATGAATTGTCCAAAGTCTCATAACTAGCAAGCCCAGACCTACCTACAAGAATGTTTGGCTTTAAAATCCTTGACATTAGCAACTAAAATACATTGTCTCTATAAGCAGATAAAGTACGTAAAAATGTATTTCTCCTAGAAAAATACGTGTAGTTGGTGAGCACAAATAGAAAGGAAGGCTTTGCCGATACTCAGATCGCTCAAAGCTCAGAATTTGAAGTAAAGGAAGTGCCTAACCTCAAAAAAGCTCAAAATTTCTAGTAATGCACATCCAAAAATGATGATGTGCATGACTGTCAAAATAGTCTCTTTTTCATATAGATTGTGTTACTAAGTCATCAGTTCTGTTTTTGACAGTGAAATTAGTAGAGAAGTAGGACTACTCTTCTAAGGATAGAGTTAAGAATTCAGTTTGTATAAGAAGTAGCCCATTTCTGAAACCAAGACAATTACTTCGTTTTTGTTCCTACCCCAGTGATAATGTTTATCAGTAATTCCAAAGGAGGGATGTACAATTAAGTTATGGCTAGGATTCCATTTTTTTAGTACTACTAGTAAGTTGGCAGATGGATGTATTAGTTTTAAAACACCTTGAAATAATTCAGCTTATCCTGGTGACTGCAATATCAATAATGTGATGCTTAAACATAGTAATCTCAAAAACATTTAAGAAATCATTTTATATATTAACTTCAATAGGGACAGAATGAAAAAAATAATTTTACAGCATCTTTTAATTAAGTCTACTTTATCAAAAACAAATAATGCCCTAAACTTCTGTAAATTAGTTGTTTTTCCTTCCATTAAACTGTAAGTTACTTGAGTACAACATCTGCGTGTGGTTCATTTTTCAGTCCTCTAACCTAAAGCACAGTGCTGCTACTCTGTTAACGTTAGAAACCTGCATCTCGGCCCCCTGCCAAACCGAAGAAAGTCAAGATGCTCGTGGGCTGTGAAGCTTCCTCACCCCTTTGGGCAAACAGCATCCAAATTCCCAGAGATAGTTTTCAATTCCAGAGACATCCACTCCTAGCCCATACTCTTTACTAAGTTACTTAATCTCTGATTCTCTGGAAAAACAAATCACATTGGGTTTGAGAGGATCAAACATAATAATGAACAGAATAGATCTACAATAACATAGGTGTCGATAAGCGGTGCCTTTAGTATCAATAAATGTTAACTATGTAAAAATGGTACCTGCTTGTTTTTAGGTTATTCCTCCCTGATAGAATAGAGAGATTTAAATTGTTGTTCTGTCACTTTAATTTTAAAATCTAATGTTTTCCCATGAAGCAAATATTTATTGTTTGCATGGTTCAAGGCCACACAAGGATAGACAATTTCTTGTCATGTCCTCTGGGAGCTTCCAACTTAATCATGAAGTGAAAAAAAGAAAAAGTTTCTTTCTCTGCACTACCAAACTTAAATTGGTGCTCCTCATGACCTATGTGCCTGGATTTCTGAGACCTTTCGTAATTTGTTTCTACCACCAATGACTTAATTCATTGAAAAAAAAAAAGGGAAGCAACTATGTGCCAAGAATCGTCTTAGGTATTTAGTGTACCAGAACAAAGCATACCAAATTCAATACAGACCAATATTGAAGCTCTTGAGGAGTTTACGTTCCAGGAGAGAAAAACGTAGTCTAGTAATAAGTTAATAAAATATATAGTACGTACGTAGTGATAAGTCCAGTGTGTGGAACAACAAAGAGAGGGGATTGGGTAAGTGCTTGGGGTGCAGGGGAGGAAGGATGGATAGCGAAGGATGTGTGTGTTTTCTGTGAACTCTTGGCAGACTCCTGAGGAGATAAAGGAGCAAACCTTACTGCTGTATTAGGCAATAGGAGATAAGGTAGAAGGCAAGGATGCTTCCAAGACTTGAAGTGAATGATGAGTGTGTTCAAGAAAGAGCTAGAAAATCATTGTGTTTGGAAAGGGTAATGAAAAGGAAGAGAAGAAAATGCCTCAAAGAGGTAACACCAGAACCAAAATCGAAAGATTTGTTGGCCCGTGTCAGTAATATATGGGAAACTCTTGGAAATTGGTGAGCAGAGGAGTAATGCGATTTGATTTACCTTTAAAAGGCTCACTGAAATTTCCCATTCAAAAGGAATATTGGTTTGACTACTTTGAAATAAAAATGTGAGATTTCCTCTCTCCTCTGAAACTCTCAATGGCTGCTTCTGGGCATTAGGTATAGCAAAATAAGACCCTTTTTGCTATGGTTAGATTCTTCGGCAACAGACTGTTCTTTCAATTATTCCTGTACTTTCAGAAAGAGGGAATTTCTTACAGTTAACACAGTTCCTGTGGGAAGAATTTCCTTTTCTTGCTTTTCAATCACAAGACCCTTTCCTTACTTAGCCTGAAGTGGTCATTATTTAAGAAATCAGGCCAGGGTGTGGTGTCTCATGCCTGTAATTCCAGCATTTTGAGAGGCTGATGTCAGGAGTTTGAGACCAGCCTGACCAACATGGAGAAACCCCATCTCTACTGAAAATACAGTATTAGCAGGGCGTGGTGCTATACATCTGCAATCCCTGGTACTCACATGGCTAAGGCAGGAGAGTCACTTGAAACTAGGAGGTGAAGTTTGCAGTGAACCAAGATTGCACCATTGCACTCCAGCTTGGGCAACAAAGTGAGACTTTGAAAGAAATAAAAAAGAAGGGAAGGAGGGAAGGAAGGAAGAAAGAAGGATGGAAAGGTGGAAGGAAGGAAGGAAGGGAGGAAGGATGGAAGGATGGAAAAATAGATGGAAGGGAGGAAGGAAGGAAGGGAAAAGGAGCTTATTGACCAGGCACAGTGTCTCATGCCTGCAATCCTAGCATTTACAGAATTTGAAGAGGGATGGTCCCTTGAGCCTAAGAGTTCAAGACAAGCTTGGGCAACATAGTGAGACCCTGTCCCTACCAAAAAAAATTTTTTTTTTTAAATTTAACGGGTAACATGGCACACACCTGTAGTCCTAGTCACCCAGGGGGCTGCAGTGGGAGCATCACCTGAGGCTGGCAGGTCAAAGCTGCAGTGAGCTGTGAGGGCAATACTACAGCCACTGCTCTCCAACCTGGGTGACAGAGTGAGACAAGAAAGAAAAAGAGAAAGTGAAAAAGAGAGAAAGAAAGAAGGAGAGAAGGAAGAAGAAAATAAAGAGAAAGAAAGAAGTGAGTTTATTGTTGTTTCATGGAAATCTCTCTTCCTCTCCCCTTCAGGGCTTAACTATGCATACCCTCAGGTAAATAACCTTCCTGTATTCTCCCATTATCATTTATATTTCCCATATCACTGTGCTATAGTAGTTTCTTTTCTAATCTTTCCTTTCTCATTAAACTCCTAAATTTCTCCATTGTCTAATATTTATGGATGTGCAGTCCTAACTTAGTAGGTGTTGAACAAGTGATCTTTACATGTGAGTGAATGAAGCTCCAGGAAGACTCAGCCCCCTCATTCTTACACTTGCTGCTTTCCTTTTTTGTATCCAGTTCCAAGTATCCCTTTTGGTAGCTGATTAATTTGGCATATCGCAAGGTGTTTGGTCTTCTCCAACACTTACTTCTTTTTCTTCATGGAAACCTAGCCCCAAGCATTTTCTGTTTTTAGCTGTCTTTCCACTAATTGCAAATATAAAGCAGAAAATATCAAAATAGAGATGTAGTAGATGAGTCCAAAAACATTTCTTCCAAAAAATAGCAAGTTGAGAACAGATCCAGATAATGATACATATTCTAGGAACGTAATTATATCTACTCTTAAGCTCAAAGGTTCTCTTATTGCACAAAGGCTTCATAACACAATCTGGGATTCACATCTCACCTTCATGAAATTACAAAGAGTATGTTTTGAACTTTCAGCATTGATCAAAAACAGTTAAAACAATTCACATTAAGACAAAAAATGCCAAATTTTATCCTCTGGAAAATGGCAAACTTTCCAGCAGCTTACAAAAAGCTTTACTCTCTTGGTTCTGGGTCTCTAGGTTTTTTTTATCTTTTCCAAGATAATTTCTGGAGGTTTAATTATTAATGGCAGAGGGCCCCAAATCTCTGGGTTTTTTTTTTTTTTTTTTTTATAATGCCTTTCAGGAAATAGGAACCCTTCTTCTAGGTTCATTCCATTTCCCAGGGGCCAAAAGATACAACAAAATGCGTGGTATCTGTTTGTCCCAAGTTAGCCATTTGTATTTTTGAAGCTTATATCCGTTACATAGGGACAATCATGTAATTCTGCCGTGGGAGAGAAGGCCACTTCTTCTTGTGAAATCACTGTAACCACATGTGAGAGATACGTATGGTCAACACCAAGGCTATCTCATTAGTCAGTGGGTTCAGAAAAGAGTAAGGCAGGAGGAGCTGAAATAACCTTAAGAGCGTTAGTAATCATTCTTGAGAGATCTTTTCAAAATAGGTAAACTGAGGAGGCAGGCTCGAAAGTTAAGAGGTCTGTGTATTTTATGTGATGAAAGATCTGTATTCAGGAAAGAGGATCCTAAAGAGAAGTTATGTTCACTTTTCACTAATTTACATTTTGCCAAGACTCTATAGTCTAAAAAAACACCTATCATCCCCTACCCATTTTCAGGTTATACTGATTATATGTCACTTACAGTGAGTAATCAAATACAGCCAAAAGTAAACACAGTGGGAGTTTTGCCATATAGATGCCTGGGCTCCATCTAGTGGTAACTGTAGATTTTTTTTAGCATTTTCCTTATTAGCCCTTTAATTCAAATGTATTTAATAAATAGAATTTGTCTTGAGGACATCATAAGTTAAGTTTTATATTTTTTTCTAAGAGTATTATCTCAGTTAAAAAAATTTGTATCCACTATTTAATTTAGCACTGCTTCTAATGAGGATATTTCCTCTGCTTTATAAAACTTAAATAGTTACTGCAGTGAGTATTTTTAAATATTTTTTACTCCTTTGGTATGCTTCCTTCTCTTGCTCTCCCTCTTTCTCTCCTCCTCATCCTCCTCATTATCCTCTCTCTCTCTTTCTTTCTCTTTCTTTCTCTTCCTTTTCTCCTTCTTCCTTCTTCTTTCTCCCTCCTTCTTCTTTCTTCCTTCTTCCTCTTCTTTTTTGTCATTAAAGGGGACAGAAACAAATTGCGAACAACCAAGTCAACATGTCATAAATTGCTATAGTTAAATGTTGTATAAAAGCAAAAACAATCAAACTTATTATTAAAGAGACAATCCTACTGAAAAATTAATATATGGGGTTCAAAAAGAATTGGATGACAAAGTTTAGATGACTAGAAGTAAAATGTGAGCTGGTAAGGTGCAGTGCTGTATTTTCAGTTTAAGCTTTTTGCTTTGTACATGGCATTTCTGTTAATGTTTTGAGTTATTTTTTCTGTTTCAGTCATTTTTCCTTTTTGGTTGTTTATATGTTAAAGGCCTGATGTGCTGTTAAAATAGTGTCCTTTTGTGTGTGTGCATGTATAGGTGTGTAATGTTTCATTCTTCACTAGATATGTTTGGATGCACATTTTGTGAGAGGTTTGTTTAAAAAACAAAGAAATATAATTAAAAATAAGCTTTTTAAAGTGAATCTTAATCTGACATGCCCTTAGACTCTCACTGATTAAATAATTGCAGATAATATGTATTAAATTTTACATATAAAATTATTAAATGTAGAAATGCTAATATATATTTCTATTAAAATTTAAATTTGATTTTTGTTGGGTAGATGTCTTCTACATGTAGCCATCATATATGTCTTTTATAAATGTTTCAATCTTGCACTGTTCAAATTTTTAAACAAACTGTCTTATCTACAAATGCAAACTATAGAGATGAGTATCCTTTTTAACTTCCCATTTCTTTCTGGCTCCACCCCCCTCAAAACAGTTCCCAAGAACTCCATTCTTATCACGTGTTAATTTGGGGTATATCTGTTCTTATTTGAAGGTGATGATGTACTTACAAACGTTTGCCACCAATAGATTGTCACTATTGTTTGGTACAAGAAAATATCTCACTAAGAAACCTGTAGTGCCAGAAATGTTTGGAATTGGATATATTTTAAAATTTTAGAGAGGTGCATGCATAATGTATAATAGAACACCCTTTTGGGGTTTGTGGCATCCCCTCTTGGTCCAATAATCTATCTATATATGTATGTATGTATGTATGCATGTGAATATAGTAGAAAAGTGTGTGGATATTCACCTTAAATTGTCTAAAGAGCAGCAATAGCCTTTTATCAATTCAAGTTAGGTTTATGGCCAATTCAGTTAAGAATTACAATAGCAACAAAAATAGTTGGATTTCAGAGCTTTTGAGCTTCACAATTACAAAGAAAAATGATGTCAAATATTCTACTCAAGAGTTGTTTCTATCTCTATTTATTGTTAGAACAGAGTGGGTGGGTGGTTGGGAGTGAGAGAATTTCCTTTCAAAAGTATTCCAGACAATTTGCTAAAACACTTAGCTTGTACAAGTCACACAACAGCTAAACTTTATTGTTTTTAAAAGCTAAAGTTATATAACCCAAATGTAATATGTATTTGAAAATTATGTTATATTTGCTTCAACTTGAGATCCTTATTTATAAAGAAAAAGATTTATTTCCCTAATTTGTAGGTATTTTCAAGTTCATGTGTATCCATCCATTTATTAAGGCATATATAACATTCTGTGATATCTGTCATCTAATTTAATGATGGTTTTTGGCTCATATCCTAGGAAAGACAGGATAAACAAATATGTTGAGCTCCTCTGAATTTCTAACCATTTAGAAAACAAACTCCAAGTTTATATTTAATACTCCTTTTTATTCTTCCCCAGTTTTGATGCCATGTGAATCTTTTAATGCACGAATGAAGGACAGTTGAGAAATTGAATGTTCTTTTTTCACTTTTTATAAACTTAATCATAATTGATTTAGAGCATCTAGGAGAAACATTTCTAAACTGTTACAGAATTTGATGTGAGAGACCTTGGGAAAGGATCCAGAAAAAAGAATTGTCGTAAGTGGATGGTGATTATAAAATGACTTCTCTGTGACTACTGTAAAAATTTGTTTTTTACTTTCTTCAGTTTCACTAGCATTCGTTGTTATTTTTAGTTCTATACTATCTAGATAATCCTTTTTCAAATTGTTTAATGTAAATATATACTGCTTTCTTCCTCTCATATTAAAGCTTGGCATATATATCCTTAAAAATGTTAAAGACATATCATAATACTCTATGTCAAATAATTCCAATTTTGAGTTGGAAGTAAGTCTATTCCATTGCCTGTCATTTCTCTTGCTCATCACTGATGGAATCTTTGTGTGTGTGTGTTTCTGGCTATCTTTGATTATGTAGTGGACATTAAATTTAAAGGTTAATTCATAGAAGTAAGTTAGAGTTTTGGGAAGACATCACTTTCCTCCAGTGTGGATTTTAAATTAATACTGCCAATATTTCTAGCAATTCAGGTAACTTTAATTCAAACCTGAGACATGAGACTTTTTCTTGATAATGACTCAAGACCAAGCTTCAGAGCATGCAAAGCTTTGTTTACTTATGTCATATCCCTCTTCCTAGGGTGCATCTCTTTGGATACCCAGTCCAAATTCTGGGTTGTTTTTATGAGAGTCTCTCCTTTGAAAGACTAGACTTTGATTTTGTTCTAGCCTCTTTCAGTTGATAAACTACATGGGAAGAAAATAGTCATGAATGTCACACCTCTCTGGATTTTGCCCTTTCCCATTTCCTACTCTGGTAACTCCACACTAACATCACTAATTTGCCCCAACCATATTTTAAAATTATTTTTTCTCACTTTTTTAGTAGCTTTTATACAGAGTTTGGTTACCAAGATTGCCATTACAGAAAAATAAAACCTATGCTGAAGTATTAACAATCAACTTTTTGAAAAATAGAAATGAATAAGACAAAGGTAGAACAGAATGAGGCCAGTAGAGAAATAAGAGGAGGAAAAAGGAAACTGATAAAAGATGTTGGAAACAATCAATTTTAGAATAAGGAAGGAGGGATCAGAGAAGGCAAAGGGAGAAAGCATTTCAAGATGTCGATGATTATAAGAATGATCAAATAGGATTAGTCATGAGAAAAAAACAATCAAGTGTTGCAATTAGGAAGGCATTAGAGAGGTTTTGTGGACAGCTTCAAGAAGCCTTATTTTAGAGTTTTCAAAAATACTGCTTAGCTAAAAAGCATATTTGGCAGCTTGTTAAAGAGAATTGGTAAAAGCAAAGAAAGAAAAAAGAAGTGAACCAATGTAGAATGTAATTCTAGCCCATATCTTTAAAAACAATTTAATTAAATCAAATTATTATGATAGAATTTCTTCATGAATGGATCCTACAAATAAGGCTCATGATAGTCTTCTATTAAATGTGGAAGAATATTAGATCTTGGATATTTTCTTAATTTCATAATATTTCTATATGCTCAAGGATCATCTTTTGATACTGGCTTGTAAATTTGAGTCAGTCATATCAGCTTATTTGACCGTGTGGATTAGGATTTCAAGATCAGTGAGACATTTTTGTCTTTAAAGTGGTCCACTTATAAATAATACCATTTTGAATGATAGATTATATTCAAGCAGAATATCTTTTTCAGCAGAAACCTGAAATTGATGACCTTTTATTAGAATTCATGTAAAGACTAATTCTAAGACTTTATAATCTTTTAAAAATGTGGGCCAAGCTCAGTGGTTCTTTCCTGTAATCCCAGCACTTTGGGAGGCCAAGACAGCTAGATGACTTGAGGTCAGGAGTTTGAGACCAGCCTGGCCAACACGATGAAACCCTGTCTCTATTAAAAATACAAAAATTAGCCAGATATCATGGTGCATGTCTGTATTCCCAGCTACTTGGGAGGCCGAGGCAGGCGAATCACTTGAACCCTGGAGGCAGAGATTGCAGTGAGCCAAGATTGTGCCACTGCACTCCAGCCTGGGTGACAGAATAAGACTCCTTCTCAAAAAAAGAAGAAGTGTACATATATAAACCTTTCAGTATCTCTTCATAGTGGAACTTATGCAATGGTGTCATTCATTGAATACTACCATTGTCTTATTGGGTGACAAATTGTCTTCTACTACTTCTTATAACAGCACTTGAATCAAATGACTTCTAAATCTGTTCAGAAAGTAATGAATATATGAAAGTCTTCTGGAATATTTTATTTTACTATTAGTAGTTACAATAATCATGTGTTCATGTTCACTCCAGTCAAGATCATAAGGAAATTTAATAGGTGTTTAAAATGGTAGAAATTTTAGACAAACCAATAGGTTAGGACACTTCTCTTATTTCAAGGTAATATTGTAACAATGTGAGTAGAATTTGAACTTCTTTGCCTATCCCCACTCCTGATTTAATAAAGCAAGCTGGATTACTGTATCATGATTTATTCTAGTCCACGTTTATGTCCCAACACTAAATATAAGCATCTGGTTTCATCTAGACATCTGTCAATGGTCAGGTTACATTCAAATAAGCTTTTACAGTGTCTTGGGATTATGGAATTGACTACTTTTCCGGGTCATAAATTCATACCTTATATAAGATAGATATAATCCAAATCAACAGTTACCATAAAAATGATCTTAAACGATGAAGTTTTAAGTTAATACTGATCCCCAATGTACTGAAATGTTTCCCTAATTTGTGTGAATCAATGACAGAATTTACAAAGTTGAAAGTCAGCACTACTACTTTGAGAATGGGAATCACAAAGATGATTCACTTGATTGATTGAGGGAAAATACAGTTTTAAACCAGAAGTCTTTAAAATGCTCACTTTTTAATAACAATGCCACCTGTGGATATGCTTGATGCTTTTCCTTTTGTTTATGTTCATCCTGCCAGTTATAGAGAGCAAAAAGCTGAATATTCTCTTTCTATGAAGATGATTTGATTTTATTAACATGAAATCAGAGTGCCATTGGCAGAGAGTGGATTACGATATTTACATAATGCCTAAAATAATCAAAGAATCTCAATGTATGTTATTTAATAGCAAATTAACCTATAAAGTGGAATTATTTATTCAGTTACAGAGAAATATATTTTGTAATTTCTTTTTCTTGGATTTTTCACTAAACATACTGTTACAGTAAGGGTGGAAAAGTTACTAAATATATTAGCTTGTTAAAGTTTTTAACTTACAGTGAAACATCTACTTATCGTTATCCCCTTTGCTTAGTTATCTGGATAATGAACTTTTGTGTGTGTCTGCGTATTTGTTGGGAAAGGCAATCTTGTACAAGAAGTCTTCTGCCCCCTTGGCCAACCAAGGATGAACCTAGGGCCTGTAACACTTCCTTATCAGAAAGTAAAGAGCCCAGGCAGCCTGCTTGAGGTTTATCACCTTGACTGAAAAGATCTTTGTTTCAGAGTCAATGATTACTTTGTTCTGAGTCATTGGCCCTCGGGTGTGCCCCCAGTTTACTGTATTTCAGACGCCACTGAGACAGAGTGTGGAGTTCCTCTATCGTGACAGAAGAGGGGTGCATGTAAACCAATTGCCCTGCATCAGCTGCAGTGGATGTGGGGTGGGAGAGGAACCTGCTAGTCATGGAGGACCAATGCACACTATTGGAGCGAATGATGCCCTATCTCTTCAATGTGTAAATTAAAGTGTTCCATCCTATGCATTACTGTGTTTTGTTTCTTCCTTGGTGACTCCAATACCAAGATGCAGTGAGCACAGGTGTTGGGACTTCTATTTCTAGTGGCTACTATAGTGATGATCTTTGCTTTCCTTTATGTAATGACAGTCATTCCTTGGCATTGGAAACCAGTGCCTGCTGTTCTGCTTGATAATATTACCTCTAATAATATCTCTCAAAAGTACTGCTTCTTAAAACATTATTTAGAAATTATATCTCTAGATAAGATGGTAGATATTAGAGATACCAATTATTTTTTTTGAGACAGAGTCTTGCTCTGTCGCCAGGCTGTAGTGCAGTGGCACAATCTTGGCTTATTGCAACCTCTACCTCCCAGGTTCAAGCAATTCTCTTCCTGAGCAGCTGGGATGACAGGTGCGTGCCACCACACGTAGCTAATTTTTGTATTTTTCATAGGTAAGGGATTTCACCGTGTTAGCCAAGATGGTCTCAATCTCTTGCCCTTGTGATCCCCCCACCCCCTTGGCCTCCCAAAATGCTGGAATTACAGGGATGAGTCATCATGCCAGGCCCTCAGCTCGTGTATTTTTAACATTTACTAAATTGATTAGTTATTGTGTAGTTAACCTACCATTAGGAAATTTATAAAAAATGGTGCAATAAATGGTTTTTCTCTGTTTACTCTGTGAATGTGGTATAGGACATTGTTTGTTATGATTCTCTTTATAATAGAGACTCTTCCTCTTATCTCAGTAACAGGTATAGTTACACGACTGGAGTAACACATCTATATCTCTCATGTTTACAGATATCTATTAATTTTAGAACTAGAACTTATTTTTCTGTTTGTTTCAGTTGCTAAAAACCTCAGAGTTAAATATGCAGCAAATATCCACATAAGTTTTGCTTATATCTTCATTTTCATCTCAATTATACTTAAAAGCTTTGCTGTATATATTAGTTTTCTATTACTTTCATAACAAATTACCACAAACTTAGTAGCTTGCAATAACACAAATTCATTATTTCATACCTCTCTATGCCAGAAGTCTTTGTATGTCAAGCTTGGCTAATCTGGTTTCTCTGCTCCGGGTTTCACAAGGGCAAAATCAAGGTTTACTCCAAGCTCATTGTGACTGTTGGCTGAATCTAGTTCCTTGTGGTTGTAGGACTGAGGTTCCCATTTTCTCGATGGCTATCAGCTGGAGGTTAGCGTTTTCTCTAAAACACTCCATTCCAGTCCTTACATTGGGATTGCTACAGGCTAGAGCCAGCAACGATATGCCAAATCCTTCTCACTTTTGTAATCTCTCTGATTTTCCTGTCTGCCCTGTCTTTTTCTTTTCTTCTACCTCTAGCAAGAGAAAGTTCACTGCTTTTGAGGGCTCAGCTGAATAAATTGGGGCTTCCTACATAATTTAGGATGATCTGCCTATCTTTAGATTCATAAGCTTAATTACATCTGCAAAGTCCTAAAGTCATATAAGGTAATATACTCACAGATTCTGGGGATTAGGGTTTAGACACCATTAGAGAAGCTCTACCCACATCACTATTATTTTATATAATTTTGAATATTGTTTCTGATATATCATAAATAACATTTTTTAAATTAAATTAGGCAATGTTCCAATGAACTCTTCAGATTAACCTTAATGTGAGGAGAATCTGGTTACACTTTTGAAGACTAGATTGTGATTTAAAGTACAGTATAATTGTTCCCTTTGTCTTAATTTTAGAATTAGGCATATAAAATAAACATTTATAAACTTTCAGCATACATGTATACCAAGATTTATTTGTCCTATTTTCCTGTTACTTAACAAAGTATATGTATGACTCAATTATATCATGACTGTAGTCCCATCTTATCTGCAGCTTTGCTTTGTGTGGTTTCAGTTACCCGTGACCAACTATGCTACCAAAATATTAAGCAGAAAAATTCCAGAAAGAAGCCATTCATGAGTTTTAAATTGTGCACCATTCTCAGTAGTCTGATGAATTCTCACCATCCTACTAAGTTCCACCCAGGATGTAAATCACCTTTTTGTCTTGCTTATCCATGCTGTATACACCACCTGCCCATCAGTCATCAACATCATCTGCTCCTGACATCCACCCATCAACATTACTATGGCTTGGTGATCCAGGATCACAGAAGCAGCAGATCCTCTGACAGATCTTCAGAAGTTCAATATTAGCCTAACACTACATCACAATGCCTGTGTCACCAGCCTCACTACATGTGTCAAGTAGACATCTTCTCATCTCACATCAACACACGCAGAAGGGTAAGTTCAGTACTGCAAGGTATTTTGAGAGAGAGAGAGACCCCATTCACATAACTTTTATTACAGTACATTATTATAATTGTACTATTTTATTATTGGTTATTGTTATTAATCTTTTACTATGTCTAATTTATAAATTAAACTTTATCATAGACAAATATCTATAGGAAAATATCACATATATATGGTTTGGTACAATCCATGGTTTCAGGCAGCCACTGGAGGTCTTGGAATGAAACTTCCTGTAGATAAGGGGGGATATTTTATATTACTATGAGTTTATTCTGTCTCTTCTTATCTCCTCCTTTCTGTTTGAGTTCATGAAGCAGTTTCTTTACTGAATCAGATTTAGTGTTTGCCAAAACCTGAAATCCTTTGACTCTGCAAAATACAAGCACATCTGCTGGTAAAAATTGCCCATCTTTTTCAGGAAGTCTCGCTGTTAACATGAGGGTTTTTGAAACAGAAAAAAGTAACATTGAATGTGGGCCAAAGTACTTACTAGTTTTAGAATCTTTGAATACTTAAACAGCAAAATAAACTTCTCTTCTGGTTCTTCATTTGTAAATGAGTTTAGTATTACCTCCCCGACAGGACCATGAATAGTGACTGTGAACTGTTTAGCATTGTGTGTGGAATATAGTTAATAGAAAGTCAATGAGGGGGGATGTTATTTTTCCGAAGAAGAATTTTACTAAAGGGGATCAGTGAGAAACATGGCTTTTTTGCTAGAAAATATGAGTTTTCTTTGTGCACTAAAAACTTGATTTCATTTGCAGCCTCACAAGACATTGATCATAGTTATGTTTCACAGTGAATAGTCCCATAGATATGTCCATGTATTGTATTTACAATATCTTTCTCTGCATTCTTTCTTATCTCTGACCGTCTGTATTGGTTCACTTTTCTTCTGATGAAATTCATTATTCATAAATTCTTGGCTGCATGTGGTGGCTCATGCCTGTAATCCCAGCACTTTGGGAGGCCAGGAGGGGTGGATTGCTTGAGTCCCGGAATTTCAGACCAGCCTGCGCAACATGACAAAACCCTATCTCTACTAAAAATACAAAAATTAGCCAGGCATGGTGGTGCGCAGCTATGGTTCCAGCTACTCAGGAGGAGCCTGAGCCCAGGAGGCAGAAGTTGCAGTGAGCAGACATCATTGCCACTGAACTCTAGCCTGGGTGACAGAGCAAGACTCCATCTCAAACAAAAAAAAAAATTATTTTAGTGAGTGTCTGATAGCAGTAAAATCTCCCTGGTTTTGTTTGTCTTAAAATAGTTTGATTCATAACTTTATTCTTGAAAGATTGCTCCCACACTCCTTCCCTCCCTCTCACAACTTCCTCTACCCCCAACACATTGGATATAGAATTCTACGTTGGCAACTGTTTTGTTTTGGCACACTAAAGATACATTTGATTGTCCTATGATTTCCATGACTGTCTTGAGAGGTCAGCTCTCATTCCAACACTCAATTACTTAAAGGAAATGTGCCCTTTTTTCCCCCCGTTCTGGCAACTTAAACCATTTTCTTTTTGTCTTTAGTGTTTTGCTGTTTTAAAATGATGTATTTAGGCTTGGCTTTCTTTTTATTTTAACATGCTGGGAATTCATCTGGCTTCTTGAAGCTATGAGATTTTTTTTTTTTTTTTTTTGAGACAGAGTCTTGCTCAGTTGCCAGGCTAGAGTGCAGTAGTGCTATCTCCACTCGCTGCACCCCCAACCTCCCAGGTTCAAGCAACTCTGCTGCTTCAGCCTCCCAAGCAGCAGGGACTAGTGGTGCATACCACCACACCTCGCTAATTTTTGTATTTTTAGTAGAGACGGGCTTTCACCATGTTGGCCAGGATGGTCTCAATCTCCTGACCTCTTGATCTGCCCGCCTCGGCCTCCCAAAGTGCTGGGAGCCACTGTGCTTGGCCAAAATAGTATTTTTATATCAGTTGTGGAATACTTTCAGCCTTTTGCTCTTCTAATACTGCCTCTACCCAATTTCTCTTCTTTTTCCTTTTGGAACTATAATTACATGTTTGTTAGACTTTCTCAGTCTATCTTCCATGTCTCTTAAGTTTGTTTCTCTTTCTCACTCTCTCTCTACCTCTCATTCTCTTTTTAATTTTTCATATATATTTTTTTCTCCCAGTGATGCTTTTGGATAGTTTCTTAACTGCTCACAAATGCTTTCTTCATGTGTGTCTAATTTGGTTTTGTAATCTGATATTAAACCCACCTGTTTAGTTCTAGGTTTTACTTATTGTAATTTTTATTACTAACATCTCTTTCTTCTTAAAATATATCATTTTTAGCATCATTTTCCCTAGAAATGTATTCAAATGTATCTTTTGTTTCTTTAAATATAGCCAACAGAATTATTTTAGAATATATGTCTGATAATTTCTACAGATCAGTTCTGTTTTCTCCGGTTTGTGTGTGTTCTCACTCAAATGTTTTATTTTCTTGTGAACTTCATTATCTCCTATTTTGTATTGGTCCCTGATTTTAAAAAATTTACATAGCGATTTACTAAGGCATAGAATAATGGTGACTTCCTCCAGAGGGAATTTGTGTTTGCTTTGGTCAGGCAGCTGGAGGTTTTACCAGACCAGATGTTTGGTCCACCTAACTGATAGAAACTTGGCTGCACATCTGAGCAAGAATTGGTTTGTGATTTCAGCTTCTTGAAAAAAAATTTTTTCCCACCTCTGCTCAGTCCTAAGCATGTTTCTCTGTAGTAACTTGGTTTTAGAAAGGTGGGATAAGATCATTTAAGGTTTCAGGTTAATGTAGGGAGGGTTTTCTGTTAGATTCCCAGCCTTGCATGTTTCCTGGATTTCCACTTATTTTTCCAAGTGAAAATGTCAAAAAAGTAACATCTACTAGAGCACAGATGCCCTCAGCCAAAAAGTAGCTTTTGCACTATATGTATTCCCATATTCGTTTGGATTTGGGGCTCTGTAATTCTCTAGTAAGTTCTTCAGTGCTTTTGATATTTTTTTCAATCTAGCATTTTTGCTTTTGTTTTTAGTATCAGAGTTGTTTTATCTTGTGTTGGAGGCAGAATAATGGTCCCACAAATATGTCCATATTTTAATTCCCAGACCTGCAAAATACGTTAAGGTTGCAAATCAGCTAACCAGAGATGTGGAGATTATCCTAGATTGTCCAGGTAGGCCCGATGTCATCATAAGTGTTTTTAGAAGTAGAAGAGGGAGATGGGAGAGTCAGAGTGAGGTGATCTGAGAAGGACTCACTGGCTGTTACTGCTGTGAGGATGGAAGAGGAACATGAGCCAGAGAATGCGGGCAGCCTCTAGAAGCTGGAAAAAGCAAAGAAACAGATTCTCCCTTAGCGCCACCAGAAAGGAACACAGTCCTGCCAACACCTTAATTTTAGAACAGTTAGGCCCATTTCAGACTTCTGACCTCTATAACTGTAAAAAAAACTAATTTGTGTTGTTTTTAAGTCATTTAGTTTGTGGCTGTTTGAAAGAGCAGCAATAGAATAATAATATACTCTGCCTTACCAGAAATAGAAGCATGCCTTTATTTTATAAGAAAGAAATATTAGTTAAATACTAGAAGTATGGAAATAACAAAAATGTAAATTTCAAATTTCTGATGATTTTAGACACATTACTTAAAATATTATAATAGTGAAATAACATGATACTAAGAAAATAAGGACATTTTGTCTGATCCAATTATTTAATGTTGTTTTTTAGTATTAGGAACTGATACTCCTTACCTTAAATCCAGATTGATTTAAAGCTAAAAGACAAAATTTTCCAAATGATAACCAAATATACTCATTTCTGGCAGAGGATAGAAACTGAATTTTTTTGCAGGGCCCCTTATTCCAGAGTTGTAAAGCTAAGAAGGAATTTTTTGCTAAAAATATTATCTTGATATTTTTAGCAAATAAAAACCTAAATAACCACAGCTTTGATCATTTACTACATCCAAGTTTTTGTGAGCACTTTTACATTTTTTTAAATAACATTACTGAATCAAATTATTCTTTAAATTAAAACCAAACTTGATCTATTTAAAGTGTGCCAAGTTACTCAGCCTCACTGCTATGTGTTTGCTCATAGCAGCTGCTAATCCGGAAAGGACTGGCACTGAGCATGTGGGGAGCTTGGGAGTGGAATCCTGTGACACACCATGATGAGCAAAGATTTCCTTCCAGACAGAATATGATATATTTTTTCATCATAAAATTTATATGAAGCTGAAGGGATATAAATGTATGTAGTGTTAATTTGGAAACCTGTAAAGATGATACTGGGAAAATTAAACCTTCTGCTGAACCTGGAGCCAGTACACTGCCCAACAGATAACATATTTATTAAAGGTGGGGAACAATGTTTATTAAATGGCATACTGATCATTGATTGAGGGACAGTAGGCAAGCCAGTTAACTTCTCTGGTCTTTATTTGTATTATCTGTAAATGATGAGGTATAGATATAATAATAACTAAGGTTATATTATCTCAAGTAATCTATTTTAGAGAGGGTATATACACGTCTATACATACATATGTATGCAACTATAATATTACATTATAAAGAAAACACTAATAATTAAGGACCTGTCTTGTCCTTATTTTGTGTATTTCTTTAATAATAGAATTCAGGCTGGGCATGGTGGCTCACACCTGTAATCCCAGCACTTTGGGAGGCTGAGACTGGTGAATCACAAGGTTAGGAATTCCAGACCAGCCTGGCCAACATGGAGAAACCCCATCTCTACTAAAAATACAAAAAATTAGCTGGGTGTACTGGTGGGCACCTGTAATCCCAACTATCAGGAGGCTGAGGCAGGAGAATCACTTGAACCTGGGTGGTGGAGGTTGCAGTGAGCTCAGATGGTGCCACTGCACTCCAGCCCGGGTGACAGAGTGAGACTCCATCTCAAAAAAAAAAAAAGTAAAAATAAATGAAATGAAATACAGTGAAAACAACACCTGACTTAAATGAGATAGATGAGATCTTATGTTGAAGTGCAGGGAAAATGGAGAAAAGTACATTTCAATAGGGCACTGGACTTCAAAGTTGGCTTAGTTTTCTCCCATTCAGAAAGTTTGTTTAATAACTCCTTTGTTTTATAACTCTTGATATAGTTGAAGATTCTCACAACACAGAGAGCTGTTAAGAAAGTATAAAGTATTTTTCCTCTGCTGCTCATCTTTTGTTGGTACCTACTCAAAAATTTGGAGACGTACTCCTATGGAAAAAAAATGTTGGCCCTATGTATCTTGCCTGTCTGTAAAATTGCTCAGTAAGGATAATGATGGTTCTTCATTATGTGTGCCTGTAGTTACAATTAAGATGTTCACCCAAAGGAATTTTACCAGGGCTTGTCCTTCTATAAAGGCCATGCCTCTTTCATACTGAGCATTTAATAAATAACTAGTCTAAGGAACTGTTGCTGATGAACTATTGCTTGATGTGGCTGATGGAGCAAACGATTTCAGCCCAGTGCCTGAATTCTTGGGATAATTGCATGAGTAGTAAAGTTGCTTACCATTAAGGAATAGTAAGTGTTTAAGTTGTCAATTCAAGCTAAAGCACTCCGTTTGACTAACTACAAGTCTGAACTTTGAAGTCAAACAGATTGGATTGAATCTCAATTTTATCATACATTGCCTGAATGCATTTGATTAATTATATAAACATTGCGAAACTTTGTTTCTTTATCCATAATACGTAAAAAACACTGCTAGCTTCCAAGGGTTATGTGAAAGCCTTTGAGACCTATAAAGCATAACACATTAATTGTTATATTTTATTGTATATGCTATAACAATAGCAACAAATACAGGAAAATCAAAGAGCTTTGTTTAACAGAAATATTATGTGCTTGCATTAACATTCTGACGAAATATCACTCTGATGAAAAATAATTTAAAGGCATAAATCTTTTAAAGAAGCTTACAGTAAATTGAGACAAGCCAACAGTTACTCTGCATGGTGAAAAACATCATGATGTAGGTAGATGATAAGCAAACATTGTAAGAGTATAGAGGTGAAATCTGATCTTAACAGGTCAGAAAAGTCTTCTCAAATGAGGTAAATGAGCAAAATCTTAAAAAGGAAGAGTGAGAGTAAGGTCAGTAGGTGAAAGGGACAAGGGGAAATTTTTAAATAGGAAAAAATATGCAAATTAAGAACAATTATTTATATTCAGGGAGCAACCGAGGATTTGAATTGATGGTGCTTGTATGAGGGGTAAAAGTTAAGGGATGAACATACAGGATAAGCATAATTTACTACAGTGTGAAATCATGAGAACAGAAATCCTTAAAGCAATGACATAAATAGATTTGCTCTTTTGGAAATATTTCCTGGCAGCCTGTGGGTAATGGATGGAAAACTGAAGGGGTACAGGGAGGACCAGCCAGCCTGGAGGTGTTGAAGCTTGTGGGGAAATGCCAGGTGTTTAGAAAGTGGGCAGAGACTAGAGTTAGGCCAAAGCATTAGGCATTAGGAACTAATAGGATTGACTAAGAGAGAGACAAAAGTGAAAAGGTCCATCACCCCGTTTTTTTGTTTTTTGTTTTTTTTTTTTTAAGAAACAGGGTTTCACCATGTTGGCCAGGATGGTCTCGATCTCTTGACCTCACGATCCGCCCACCTTGGCCTCCCAAAGTGCTGGGATTACAGGCATGAGCCACCACACCTGGCCCACACTTGTTTACTTATTGGTCAGAGGTAGGGTTTGAAGGAGGGACAGCTCTTATTTAGTTTTGTAAAAAATTTCTGATGGGTGAGTCCATATTTGCACTGAGACGGAGACCCAGGAAAGGGCAAGGATCTGAAAGGTGAGATCCTGAGTTTGTTTGTTGGCATGTTTATTGTGAAATACTCAAATCTCAGTTGCAAATCTGTACCTCAGGAAAATAGGTGAGAGCTGGAGGTGTAAATTTGAGTGACGATTTGAAGACAGTAATTGAAACTATATATAATTAAATGATGAGGTAATGATAATATCCTTTCCTATAGGCTTCATAAGAAAAAAAAAAAACTACTATAGTTTAGTAATTTATTTAAGAACATCCTCATTAGTTTTAACACAAATCAGTTAGAGTCCTGTTCTTTTAGAGTTTAATTGATTAGACCATCTAAATAAAGAAGTTTGATTCACCCCTGGCACTGGCACTTTTAGATTAAATATTTTGAACTATATTTATAAGTAATGGTAAATGCCTATTTTAGCTTTTTACCATGTGATAAAATTGGTGATTCAAGGTTTTTTTCTGAATAAATGGGCTTGGCTTGAAGACAGGTCATGTCAAACAAGAATTCCCACATTTTATGGCTGCAGAGCAGTCTGTCATAAGGGAATATAAATTATACTTTAACTCTCACAAGACTGTTAAGAACTAGGTAACTAGTCTGAATAATGATATTGTAATATATGAATGTCATCATCATTACTAGTAGATTTGTCTTAATAGTGATAGGTGAGTTGCAGAATTACAAATGGAAACATATTTTTTTGGAATCACTTTATATCTGCTTCATTTTTGAATAATTTTAAGTGTAAACACTTGTATACCATTTTGATATTAAAACCTACCAAAATTCAATATGCTTTAATGAGTTTTGTCATGATTGTAACATATGCATTTAATAGTGTGAACTATTTTATAAAAAGAGTTCATTACCTCTGTTATGATGATTATAACTTATTGTAATAATATTTTATACACTAACTGTATAAATTATGTTTCTCCAACAGCCCTTTCTAATGTGGCATACTTAGCATAATAAAGTAGACATTTTAGTTGAGGGACGTATTCCTCAGCCTATGAGAACTAGTACAATCTAAAATAGTAGGTGAAAACTTAAATTGTGCTAATTCTAAACATTAAAATCTATTTGAAGCATTAACAATCCTTAATAGTGTAATAAATCACATTAACTTTTTAGCAAGGTAACACAAATTGCCATATTTTGTAATGCTTTTTTTTTTTTACACAGTCATATTCTGTTATAAGTAAATTTGGGCTCCAGGCCAAGGAGAACTTTGTAGAACTTTTAAGTCTGAGAGACTGTCTCACAGCTGGAAACCACCCTAAAGTGGATTGATCGCAGAAGAATGTGTTTCCTATTATCCAGTTCTCTACCAAACTATTTTTTTGTAGCTTGAAAATAATAAAGATTTTGTAAGCCCCAAGAGGTCTTTTTTGATCCATGAATGAAGTTACCCTGGATTCATATAACTAAAATCTGACTTCCTTTCAGGCATTGAAATTCAAAACCCTTCCATTTATTAGTGTAAAATAAAAAAATTCCTTCAACAATGTCAAAATGTTGCATTTAACGAAGCCAATGTCAGTGCATATCAAAGTTTTGATTCCATTTAAGATGAGTACAATATGATGTAAAGGAAATGTAAAGTGAGTAATGGCAGTTGGTTAATTAAAGTAGATATTGAAGGATGCAGTCAGCCTTTAAATTATTCTTTAAAGTTTTTCTTGGTCAAATGTTAAACTTTTTTAAAGTTATCATAAAATTTATTTTAATCATATTTAAATGTTTAGACTTTATGAATTACCAGAAAAATAAGATATTTGCTATTTTGGTTGCTTTAAAATTTTGTTACCCAGTATTTTAAAACAAAATTAAATCTTTAAAAAAAGATGTATTGTTCTAGCTCGTTCATGTACCCATAGTGCCATTTAACTCAGGATTCATTGCACATTCTTGGTGCTTTTCTGTAGGAAAAAACAAGTATCACTTATAGAATCTTCTATATGACTTCTCTAGAATTATAGTCTTCATTTACAGTGACACAGTAGAAAAAGAGTTGCTTATGTAACTATAGTACCCTAGTAAGTTAGTTGCATGTCTGAAGTACAATCCAGATCTTCTTTATAAATTCTAGATCAGTTATATAGCCAAATCATATAAATGTATATAGAAATGTAATTTTGAAGTAATTTTCCTCAGAGTAAAATTGGAAATTGTTATTCATATTTATTATAACCATTTGAGTCACAGGAAGTAACTACAAAAAATACAAGGTTTAAAAACTGGCACAATCACTCATTTTGCCAGGTGAAAAGAAATTGATGCAACATGTTGAACTTTGATCATTCATGTTTCACCAGTGAACCCAGATGCACGGAAAATACTTTACTCAAATTGCTCACAATAAGTGCCAATCCTCATTTTTCCATATCAAGGAGAGATGGGGATATGGAAAAATATATAAAATTGGCAGATAATCTTCAAATCTTATTTTAGACAGTACTTTTCACTTCCTGTCATATCAAACTTTTTTTTTTTAGCCAAATGATCTCACAAAGTTCCTTCTCCTTGCCCCTGGCTGCCCTCTGGTGGAGAGCAGCAGGATGGTTAAAGGAAAATGAGAAAATCCATGGAGAGATGATGAATCAGTACTTAAGATAGGTGCAACCACAAGTTATTGGATAATCACTTCTAGTAACACTTTATTTATCTATTTCAAGTATTACTACATATTCTTAATCTTATGTTTAGTTTTAACTACTAAATGTTAACTAGCTCATTCTGCTTTGAGACGGCAGGAGGGAATCCTTCCCTCGGGGAGAGGGGAAGCAAGAGAAAATTGTTACCCATTGTGCTCTCCAAGATTTAACTAAATCGTTTATTAGAGTTGACTTTCTTCTTAAACATTTTGTGTAACTGAAAGAATAATAATAATGCCTCAGATTTGCATGAGAATATATGATGGTGTACTAGAGGAAGGCTTATTGTTTTCTTGTTCTGTATTTTTTAGTTGACAATCTATTGGTAATTTTACCTCCATCCATGCAGACAACATCCTGTAAAATAAACATTTCTGTTTCTTTGAGTTCATTGGACTATTGAAAAATCATGGCCCTATAAAGTTTGAATTAGGGACTTTTGAAATAGATAAACTGAACACTTGACTCATAACCAAAACCAAGTAAGACTTTTATTATAAATAACCTGACAAACCCAAATCTTTCCACTTTATCTTCCTTATGTTTCCATAATGAAACTGACGTGTCAAACGCTAAATCACCACCATTTAGCAATAACAAAATTGAAAACTCAAAATTTTTCAGTTTTCTTTATACCAGCAGATTTGAGATTGTACCCAAAGTTTCTGTCCTGGTTTGGCCTTGAACTTCAGTCCAAATCTTCCCTTCCACAGCTGTTCGCTGGGTACGCTGTTATTTAAATAATGGGGCTCTGTGGAGAAGACCTCCAGGGAGTTGAGGGGATAGAGAGAGCTGGAGAAGAGAAAGGGATGAAAGAGACTTTAAAAGATGAAACAAATGTTTCGAGTTTATGTAGGTCAAGACATTTAAAGTTAACTTTTATTTCTATTGTAATGGGGGGATTTTTCAGCTATTAATATTTTGAGCAGAGATCCCACTTATTTCATAGAATAAAAAGCTAAGAGAATGCCATCAAGCATTGGATAAAAACCTTGACGTGGTACTATTACATGTAAAAGAACTGAAAATTGAACTGAAATAAATTTTATTTTAGACTTGGGCCTCTAGGAGTTATTAGAAAATAGTGTTGGATATTTTGAGCTATTGAAGATATACCCACAGGCTTATTCCCTTCCAGGTCCATATCATGATTTTAACAATAAGTATAAGAAATTATCAGAAAGAGAATTGATCCTCACAGTTAAACACAACAACAAAAATATATGTGTATGTGTGTGGGAGTGGTAAGCAGTCAGAAATATACACGCATGTATTTCTTTGTATCTTTCTTTTCTACCTAGCATTCCTAAAGGCAAGGCTAACTTAATATTTCATTTTCCATAGCTTGTATCAAGTTCCCCAGGCTCCATTTCCTTCTTCTGCTTTTCAGCACCTTCATATCCCTCACATTCTTTTATGGCAGAGCACAACTCTCTCACTTTTTCTAACAAGAAACACACATTGCAGTTAAACAGCCGGGGTCATCCCCATGCTCACGTCACAGGTCAAGCAAGATCACTTACATTTTTTAGGGGGTCACTTCTTCTCACTGGGTGGGATATGACCTTTTTCCTGTTTCTAGAAAAGAAACCACCCCAGATGTTCACCACCCCTTCTCTCTCTCTTTTTTTTCCCTTCTCTTCCTTGTTTGATGCCAAACACACACACTTAGACATTCATCTTGCTAGTGTTCTTCTACTATATTAATAAAAGACTCATCTTTATTTCTACCTCATGTATCTTAAATACAAAAATAAGCCAAAAATACTCAACGAAAATCTGATATTTAATTACACTTTAGGGGATAGATACTCATTTTATAATTTGTACCATCCTGAAAGCTCCTTGGTGTTTTCAGTATATTATAAATCTGTGCTGCCCTCTCCCTATCATCTGTGGGCTGCACTTTCTTCAAAACCATCTGCATTTTGAGCTGTCTTTTGAGAAATCGCTGTAAGAATACGATTAATTCTCTTCCCCTGTGTGGATTGTTCCTCCTCGGTCTTCCTTGCCCATCCCAGACATTCATCTTTCAAGATCCTTCAGATTGTCTCACTAAATACAGCCAAGTTTGCAGTGGTTTTGTACTGATTACAAATATATAGATATTTTCCTGACTCTGTTTTTTACAAACATAGTCAAGATGTAATGCCTGCAGAAATTATTACATCAATAATAATTTCATGGCTTCAATTCTACCTTCTTTATGAAGCTTAACTCTAGTTGACTGATCCACGACATACATGAATTGAACACCGACCCTATGCCAGCTACTGTTCCAATTGCTGGAGGTACAGCAGTGAACAAAACAAAACAAAACAAAAAGGCTACTCTTCATGGAGCTTACAGTCTAGTGAAAATAGACTTTTTAATTGAAGATAGCTAATATATTAGAAAACAAATACCTGCTTTGTAACAAATACTGAGCTAAAAGCTCTATGCCAGTCTTCTTGATTTATGTATTTTTTAACTCTAATTTTTAAAGATTTTAATTTTTAAGTAACCTTTGCATTTTTCTTTCTGTATTATATTTGTAAGTTTCTTCTTATTAAGTTCTAGAGTTAGAACAAAATCATAAATTTTGAAATAAGAAAATCTGGTAAAAATACTGTATACCCCTTGTTGCCATCCCAACTTTATTGAGAGAACATTTATATCCTGTTAAAAATTCATAACCAATATAATTTTTGAAAAAAGTTCACTGTCTAATTATTTGGTTAGAAGAATAATTCTGTAAATTAAAATCACATTTCTCTTGAGGTGACACATTTTTTTTTCTCCCTAGGAATGTTTGTTCATTTAAGAGGAAAAAGAAATGTGATGAAGACCAAAGTAATAGTTTATCTTAAATAGAAAGTCTCAAATTTTATCTTTAAAAATCTAATAAGTATTAATTTATTTACTCAAAAGGATAGTTAACATTTTGATTATGAAATATTATAAAATAAAATGTTAGCAAAAATATAGCATACTTGTATGTACCAAAAGAATTTTATCAAATCTCATTATGCTATATCCACTTAAGATATTTTAAGTAAATGAAACATTACGGAAAAGTTGAGGAGCTCTCTTTATGTACCCTCCTCTGATACTATTTCCCTTTTTTTTTTTTAGCACCAGAAGTAACTTCAGGCAGAATTACATTTTGACTTTCATGAGCCTGAGGCACTTTTGCCTTCTTGAGCCCATTTCTATGTAATAAAAAATTGTACAACTGTTAAAAAATTTCAGGTAAAATATTATATTATACAACCATGTTGACAAAAGGATGGATGTAATTCAGGATGGTTTCATGGTTATGTATCCAATACTAGTGTACTCATTCTTTCTTCCGATTTTAAAAGAAATGAAACTGAAAACATTTCTGTTATCCTCTAAAAGTATCACAGACCCTCACCACTCTGACTCTTTTTCCCAGTGGATAAGTCAGCCCTGAATTCAGCCTTTTTGCATTCCTATGCTTTTTGCTTATATAGTCATTTATATAAGTTAATTGTTAAAATACCACTCATTGTATTGGTTTTCCATAATGTTTTGAGAACTAGTTGTATAATTTTGGTTGGCTTTAAAAAAAAATGAGCAAACAGTATTAGCCTTTATTTTGTGAACATAGCCAGCATTTTCTTTTTTTCACTACATTTTTTTTTTTTTTTTGAGGTGGAATCTCCCTCTGTCTCCCAGGCTGGAGTGCAGTGGCACAATCTCTGCTCACAGCAACCTCCACTTTCTGAGTTCATGTGATTCTTCTGCTTCAACCTCCCAAGTCTCTGGGATTACAGGGGTGTGCCACCACACCTGGCTAATGTTTGTATTTTTAGTAGAGGTAGAGTTTCAGCATATTGGCCAGCCTGGTCTTGAACTCCTGACCTCAAGTGATCTGCCTGCCTTGACCTCCAAAATGCTGGGATTACATGCATGAGCCACCGCATCTGGCCAGCATTTGCTTTTAAATCACTATCAATAACACTTTAAATTTTACCCACAAACACATACAATCCCTGAAATAATATAAACATAGAAAAGGCTTCTATTAAATGTATGATTGTTTTCTGGAGCATAAAAAGATATTTTCTTATGTTCTCCAATGGAAAATTCCTTTGTGTGTATATGTGTGTCTATTTAATAAAAGACAAATTTAGCTGATTTCTTAGTGTAACTTCTAGTATACAGCAAATTTACAACAAAATGTTGGCATGTTTGGAGATTAATCCCTGGAAAAAGTACATTTTGCCACAGAGAAAGTATGTGCTGCTGTTTGGCACTTAAGTTCAGTGCCATAATTTGTGTCATTTTTTTTGGAAAGCAGTACTACAGAATGTCATCCACACCTTTAAGATTTGCTAATTTCCTCCAGGAGTTTTGCTCTTTCTCATGCCAGTTAGTGGTAGAAAAATAGCTTCTTCCATTCATCAGATGAGGTAATGCTCTGTTCCTATTCACATTTGAGTGTCATATGAGTGTTGTATTTAAATGATATGAACAAGAAGAAAAATTACTGCTTTCTTTTGAAGATTATTTCTGTGCTTTCACTCTTTAAGAGTTTTTTAAATAACTGTAGCAGGCATTTTCTCAAATTTTTTTTCAGTTTTCTTCGCCTTAATTAAGTAACAATGAATGTGTCAGCCACTTGTTCTAGGCTTTGAATATGTTGATACAACTATGATAAATTAGTCCCATCATGTAGCTGCTGTGCCTAAGAATCTGCTCTGTTGTTCAACATATCAAAGTTTGATGAGGTGGCCAAACCATCAATCTCAACTCAATGTTGTTGAAAGACATTCATTTTGCTGTTGTGAACTTTACTGTAGTGGACCTATTTGCTTGCACCTAAACATACTCAGCTCTCACCTTACTGTGCCTTATTTCTTTCCTATCTGATATTTCTAACTGGATTTTTTGGGTATCTCTTTGTTCGAATCCTAGCTATCTTTCCAAGTCTCAACTCAAATGCTATACTCCTTAAAATGTTCCTCATTTCCTTTCCATTACTTTCACCTTTATTTTTCCTTCATTATTCCACCCTAGCAAGATGGCAGTATTTTTGTCTTCTAAATTCCATGCCTTTGTCAGTTTCTATTTAATGATATTCCCAGTTTTCTTCCTTATGTAACAATTTGCCCATATATTCTCTTCTTTACATGTTCTTGTCTGCTAAGAGGAAAGGATTTGTTGAACACATAACACATACTTCTAATCCATGAAACACAGCATTAGCCCTTTGTAAATGCTCATGTAAGAAATAGGTATCAGTCCTTAGTACTCATAGATTAGGTGCTGAGATACAGAGTTGAGTAATTTACTATGTTTCTTCTCTCAAGGTGTTCAGAGACTCTATTTGGTGACACAAAGGAAAAATAAATTATGGCAAACCACTCTTACCAGTATTATATAAGTACAAACAGTGAGCACAGATCAGAGAGAAAAAGCCCTGAATTTTTGGGCAGTGCACTTTACTTTCATTAAAGCAATACTGTTTATAGTATATTATTACATTTATTGTACGGATGAGATAACTGATGCATAGTGAGATTAACTTGCTCAGAATAAATAACTCATGTAGGAAAAACATGCTTTGAATTTTAGATCTAGCGAATCTTAAAAGATGCATGAGAATAAGCATCCAGCTACTTGGAGTGATGATGAAAGAGTGAGTAGAGATCAATTTCAAAAACAGGCAACACTTGAGCTGAGTCTTGAAAGATACTTAGAAATCACAGAGTAGTGAGACCTGGGTGACAATAAGGAGAATAGACATGAGGTGTGAAATATCACAAATTAAGATAAATGAAGAGTTGACTGTGAGTGAGACAAAGAGTGAAGTAGAGAGGTGGACAATAAGAAAATCAGAAGATACGTTACACTAAGTTGTATTCCAAATCAATAATAATACATTTTAGACAAAAGAATAGAATTATCTTTTTCACCTTGTTAGATTGGAGGCAGGTATGACAATTAAGAGGCTATTAGCTTAAAATTAATGAGTGGCTTGATGTAGAAAAACACAGACTGGGTATGGTGGCTCATGCCTGTAATTCTAGCACTTTGGGAGGCTGAGGATGGTGAAATATTTGAGCCCAGGTTTCAAGAACAGTCTGGGCAACATGGAGAACCCCGGTCTCTACAAAATTACAAAAATAATTTGGGTATGTTGGCACGTACCTGTAGTCTGTAGTCCCAGGTAGTTGGGAGGCTGAGGTGGGAGGATCACCTGAGCCCAGGAGGTTAAAGCTGCAGTGAGCCATGATTGTGTCACTGCACTTCAACGTGGTGACAGAGTGGGACCCTGTCTCAGAAACAAATAAACAAAAACACACAGACACACAAACAAAAAAACATAAAAGAGGTGTGAAGATAATGTTGATCACACTGGTTGAATGATTGTCGTGGTATGAAGGCAAATTATTAAGAGAGGAGAAAGCTGATTGAGTAGACTAGATGATATAGTTAAAATTATGTGTTGAGCCAATTAAATATGATTACTGCATTTTATATCACATTAGTACAATATAAGAAAAACTGATATTGTCTGCCAGTATGATCCTTATTATACACAAGTAGTCTATGTGTTTCTCAGTTTTAAAGATATGTTCTTCAAAACCTAGAGGACATAAATTTGTATGGCACGGGTCCCTTTATGGGATATGTTACTGATTTATCTTGAATTAAAATATTGCCTTTAGAAGTGAATGATCTTACAAATGGACTAAAATATTTCCTTTCTACATCAAATTCAGCATTCTTTGTAAGAAGAAATATTTAACCAATGAGAATAGCCTTCCTGGCTATTTGGGTTTTATGTTAGTTCAATATCTATTATTTATTCTTTATACAAACCTTATTCACTCATGTTTGCCTACTTTCCAGTCAATTCATTAAATGCATATAATTCTCTTTCCTTATATGACAGTGATTTCAAGGAAATATTCTTAGAGTAAATACATTCATAATTGTTTGGAAACATTTCACAGGGTAATGATCAAAGTTTCCCAGGAAGGGGTAGGTTGGTTAGATATTTTTCTTTTCCCAGGAAAAGGATTATGCTAGTTAGATATTTTTATTTTGCTAATTTCTATATCTTATTCTCAACTGCATGGCCAAATACAACACTAACTTCTCTGTGATGTAGTCTGTAGTAAATAAGAAAAGAGGTGAACCTTCTCTTTCAAAATCTGCATGTTTTGGCAAGCACTTATGAGTCATTAGATGGTGAAAATTTACCACAGTGTACAGTTATAGCCCCATTTCTGTAATGATATTTGACTTGAAAAAAGTCCATTTAAAACTTTATTCCATAATGCCAATAACTACAATAGTAAAATATAGCACCACCTAGGATTTATATACTCTTGTCCTTTAGAAGTATTAAAAGTATTTTCCATTTTCACTGCCTACATTTTTTTCAGTCCTATGTCAGGAGGGTTGGTGTTTGATGGCAGATTCTGGGGATTTCATACTGAGACTATCTTTCATACTGAAATTAAAAAGGCCAAGAAAGGGCAACTGGTGATAGGTTAATTGGAATTTTCTTTAGGTCAGTTTAGAAGGTATTTGTTGAGCACATATTTTGTTCTGTGTACTGACTGTGTGTTTGTGTGTGTGTGTGAGAGAGACAGACAGAGAGAGACAGAGACAGAGACAGAGACAGACAGGTGGCTAGCTGGTATGAGAAAGAGGTTTAAATAACCATGATATTTTGCAAGGTAGTCTGTAAATTTGCATTCAAAGTACATTTAAGAAACAGGAAAAAGATTTATTCCAAATGGAGGATCCCTATGATGATGTGGAAAAATGGAAGGAAGAACCACAAAACAGCAGTTTTGGTTTCTTTAAGACTGAAAGACAGATTTCAGCTCAGCTAAATTTGTAGTTGTGTTACTGCAGCAAGTTATTTGGTCTTCTTGAACACCAGTTTCCTAATTTGGAAAAGAGAAATAAAGAACCTACATTGTGGTTTGGGGTAGGGAGGGACTCGTACAGAATTTACATTTGTTTAGTATCTGTACTAGTTATTGCTTAATTATGTCCTTTTAATAATATGTTTGTATTGCTGTTTTTATTATGCTTATTATTACAAATGTTATTTATACTGTTAAATAAGTAGGATAAAAGCCATCACGTAAACCATGAGGGAGACTTTATTTAACGAGGAGGTGAAAAGAGAGTGGCTGTCTTCTCTTGGAAAGGATGGCATTGTGAGAAGGGAATTTAGCTGTGTCGGTACAGGGCATTCAGACCTCCACTGTGCTGCTCAGGGAAGGAACTGTTTCTATCAAGCTTCTTGTTGGAAAAATCCTATGTAGTTAGACGAATGAGTAAGCACTTGTCTTATATCCTCCCACATGTTCCCAGTCTGGAACTTGTAATTTAGCCTTATAAACTTGGGGCTTGTAGGATAACGTGAAATTTATGTAAAAGTCTGCACAGAGTGGTCCTCTATCTCTCACATTAGCTGAAGAGTTACTCTTTTAGTCATAATGTAGAGTGGGACTGTATTGGTTGAGAAGTTAAACTTGTTGGTTGTATAGTCCCATTCACTATAAAAGTCTGTGATTCTAGAAAATAGACTAACATCTTAAGTCAGGTTATTTCTATATATTTTATTTTCTGAAATATTTTGTTTTCTTGTAAATGTGTCTGTATGTAAATATAATTGAAGAAAATTTTAAATACAACAAAATTATCTGAATTTTGTTTATATTTTCCACGTATTTATAGGACTTAAAGGCATAATTTTTAATAACCTCAAAAAATATGTGTATAATGATAGCATTGAGCTCTGTGTCAGTATTGATGGACATTCAGGTTTCCCAATCCAAATTTGTTTTCACATTTTACTGTTAAAAATAAAACTGGGTTGAGCATTGCATTTCTTAAAAGCTATTTCTATAATTCTATTTACTCCAGTTAAGTTTCTAGAATTGGAATTCTTCAGTGAAGTGTTATGAACATGCTTAAGAATTTTGATAAATATACCACTTCATTTTTGGAAAGAATTATGACATTATACATTTACATGAATGATGGTTGCTTATTAACTTTCAGTATTTCCAAAATATCCATGTATTATTGAAATCAAAATTATACTATCAATAGTGAGGATTAAATTTTAGGTTACATTTTAATTCTCCAATTATTTGTTAATTGGAAGCTACAGTCAGCCTCCTCCCCCCATCACCCACATTTTTATATCTTTCTCTGCATTATTTTTCTCCCTGGGAATTACTGTATTCCAATATATTAACCACACTTACTTATCTGGTTTAATGTCCATCTGTCCTGCATAAGGGCACTACTTATTATCTATTTGCTGCCCTTTCTTGAGATTTAGAAAAATGCTTTACTTACTTACAGTATATGCTCAATAAGTATTTTTTTGAAAAACCAAATAAATTTCTTTTTGTAGGGTTTTTAGTCCATTAATATTTAAAGGAGTATATATTAATATGAATGAGCCTGTATACAACAAATATACAAATCATTTCTCTGTTTTATGTTCTAAAAATATTTTGCTAGTTAGTTGTGTGGCCATTAATTTTATATTTATATATTTCAATATAGATGTTTTAAATATTTAAATAATTCTTCCTTCTTTCTTTTACAATTATAATTATGTCCATAGTTTGAAAAATGAGAAATATATCTATTATCGAGATATTAAAAAAATATATTTGGTTCCCTATTGGATTTTAGTTTCTTCCATAATTTTTAATTATTATTACATTATTTTATTAAGGCATTATTCAAGTTTATGATGTAGAAGTTAAAATTATGTTTTCATATTCATTATTAAAGTACTACTTTTAGATAAATTTCATGACTTGTCAATTTTTTGTTTGTTTTATAATGTATTAAATTATCATATATAGTCTATATATTGCTTTTCATTTGTCAGATATTTTATTTATCAGGACAAATCTCTAGATAAACTTTAGACTATTTTAATAAGTCTCCAACAATTCTCCATTATGTTTAGGTAGGAGCTGTTTTCGTCTTCCAAATACATAAGTAAACAGTTGACAGCTTTAAAGGAATCAGCCTTTCCATCGTCCCAAATTATATTTATCTTAAATTATTCACATAGGAAAATATTTTGTAGTATTATTTTAAGACCTTTAAAAATACATGTCACATACAATTTTTTAGAGTTTTTCATATTCAGTTTGTATTTTTGTTGTTGAAATTAATATTTTATTGTATTTTAAAATTTGAAATTATTGCTATGTTAAATATTATTTTATATTTATGTTGTATCTGCAATTTGTTGACCAATTTACTCTGTTGCTCTTCTTTGGAACAAAGAAGAGTTTTATTTCTCATTTCTCATTTCTGTTTCATGTCTTTTATTTCTCATTTCTGTTTCATGTCTTTTATTGTACTTTTAAGGACATCCAGAAATATTAGCAGGTATATCTGTATTGCTTTCCATTTTAGTGGAATATGTCTAGCTATTTTTCGTTTGTACTATATGTGCTAATATCTTTAGAAAAAATAATCTCTTTAAGGTTATATCTATTCCACTATGATAAAATGCTAACTCTGTTATACTACTAAATAGTATTAACTAACTTCTTGTCACATAGTTTGAAAAACCTGCTTTATTTTCTTGAACTTGTTCAAGATTTTTAACTTGAAAAATTTAATTGTTCATTAACTGTAAATGTTTTGAGCTAAAACATCTGCTTATTAAAAAATTTTAGCCACTGTTAAGCTATAAACTCTCCTCTCTTAAACATGTCTTTACTTAAACTTTCCGCTAAATTCGACTTTACCTAGTAACATTATTTCTTCAGAGATAATGCACTTTTATGTGTTCTGAACACTTTAAACACTTTAAAACAATATTTTATTATTATTATTATTTATTATACTTTAAGTTCTGAGGAACATCTGCAGATTGTGCAGGATTATTACATAGGTATACACATGCCACGGTGATTTGCTGCCTCCATCCCCCCCATCATCTACATTAGATATTTCTCTTAATGTTATCCCTCCCCAATCCCCCACCCACTTGCTATCCCTCCCCTAGCACCCCTACATCAACAGGCACCCATGTGTCATGTTCCCCTCCCTGCATCCATGTGTCCTCATTGTTCAAGACCTACTTATGAGTGAGAACATGCAGTGTTTGGTTTTCTGTTCTTGTGTCAGTTTGCTGGGAATGATGGTTTCTACCTTCATCCATGTCCCTGCAAAGGACATGGAGTCATCCTTGTTTATGGATACATAGTATTCCATGGTGTATATGTGCCACATTTTCTTTATCTAGTCTGTCATTGATGGGTATTAGGGTTGGTTCCAAGTCTTTGCTATTGTAAACAGTGCCTCAAGGAAGATATGTGTGCATGTGTCTTTATAATAGAACGATTTATAATCCTTTGGGTGTATACCCAGTAATGGGATTGCTGGGTCAAATTGTATTTCTATTTCTAGATCCTTGAGGAATCGCTACACTGTCTTCCACAATGATTAAAGTAATTTACTCTCCCACCAATAGTGTAAAAGGGTTCTTATCTCTCCACATCCTCTGAAGCGTCTTTTGCTGTTCTAAATGGTATGAGATGGTATCTCAATGTGGTTTTGATTTGCATTTCTCTAATGACCAGTGATGATGACCTTTTTTTGTATGTTTGTTGGTGGCATAAATGTCTTCTTTTGAAAAGTGTCTGTTCATATCCTTCACCCATTTTTTGATCGGGTTGTTTGTTTTTTTCTTGTAAATTTAAGTTCTTTGTAGATTATGGATATTAGACCTTTGTCAGATGAGTAGATTGCAGAAATTTTTTCCCATTCTGTAGGTTGCAGTTCACTCTAATGATAGTTTCTTTTGCTGTGCAGAAGCTGTTAAGTTTAATTAGATCCCATTTAAAACAACATTTTAAATATACACAAGTTTTAGGACTATAGAAATATTTGA
This sequence comes from Plecturocebus donacophilus, assembly GCA_004027715.1. Lineage (NCBI taxonomy): Eukaryota > Metazoa > Chordata > Mammalia > Primates > Pitheciidae > Plecturocebus > Plecturocebus donacophilus. The sequence goes on from PVKP010000073.1 coordinate 137,051, forward strand.
AATTGGGGATTATGAAGACAGTATGTTGTTTTAAACAAGACATTTGCATAAAATATTAGTTTAATAGTCACTGGCAAAATGGCCAAGTGCTGCTTAATCACGCAAAAAAACAAGGAATGAGGCATAGTTGATGTTACTGTTTCTCACTTCTCAAATGGTGATCTTTCTGTGAACACCTGTTTATAGACTTTAGTCATTGGCATAAGAAACTAGAGTAGAAGCTGAGATGTTAAAGGTTCTTTGTTACTAGTACCCTGGTAGTTTTTGTCGTTGTTGTTTCAACATGTTTTTTAACTTTCATTCATTATAGGTTGGTGCATTAAGGTAATCCGAACTTTGCTACGATTATGCATACAGAAATCACCTGGGGCCACATAAATCCTTCTCTCACTCTTATCCTCCTACCCACATCACCCACTTTACCTGACCTGCCCAGCTAATGTGTACGCTGGAATTCATCAGCTACGCGAGAGAAATGGTGGTGTTCAATTCTAAATCTCTCCTTTAGTTTAGTGTTTCATTCTAAGAATTATCCAGCTTCTTGGTGGGTAAAGCCTGCCTTGCCTCAGTGACGTTTACTGATGAAGGCCAGGGATACAAGCGGCCAGAGTCTGTAAAGAAGATAAGCTTTAAGTAAAATTAAAACTAAGTCTTACTTGCCTTTTGTTGAGCCTGCCCCGTAAAACCTGGCTCATAAGAAAAATACGTGATTGCTGAAGTAGAAGCTGAATGATGAACAACTCGGGCTAAACAGGAGGAAGAGAATGTGTTTCCAAAGGCTGGAGACTCAGAGACTCTATTGATGGAAATCTTAATATTTCAGTTCTTCTTTGTCTTTCTTTTTATTTTGTCCTCATGAGCTTTTCTCCTTCTTCCAAAATAACAATGTTTTATAAACAAGTGGAGGAAGAACCTCTACAATATTGTAACATGGATTTCTTTAAGTCTAAAATATTAAAAATTAATCTCATAATCTTGTTCACATTATCTAGTCATCCTCATATTTCCCATCAGTGTTAACGCTGAACTATTTAGTTCCTTCAGTAAGAATCTCAGGAACCAATCTTGATGTTTTCTTCCCTCTTATCAGCCAAATGTGTCAGCCATTCAACCTACTAGAACCCACAGTATAATTGTTTCTCAGTTGTGGCTCCACATTAGAATCACCAAGGGAGCTCTCAACAGTGCAAATGCCTTGGTTTCACCCCTTTCAGAGATGCTGTTATATTTGTTCTAAAGTACAGTTGGACCATTACACTTTTGCAGCTCCCCAGCTGATTCAAATGCTCAGCCAAGAAGAAGAACCACTGGTCTGAATCCTCCTGGTTAAACCCTCATCACCTCTTCCACAGCATATTACAGATTCCTTCTAATTTGTATTATTTTCTCATCCCTCCCGCCTCACAGCATCACTCTTAAAAAAAAAAATTGACTCCTCACTGTCTGCAGATTATAGTCTAAATTCACCTTAGAGATTTGTAATGCATTTCATTCATTGCCTTTTTAGTTGAGTCACATGGTTGCATTTATGCTTCTCACTCTGTCACCACAATCTACACTGGTCAAGTCCAATTCCTGAGCTCCCCCTACTGTATTCATAAACACTATTCCCTTTCTTCTCCAGAAGTGAGCTCCTGTTTTGTGTTCATAGCTCTTGTTTAAGGTTATGTCCTATATGAGTTTTTACCAGATGTCCACAGACCTCTAGCTTCCTTGACATTTGTTCCATAATATTTCTGTTATGCATTTATGTGTTCATCTTCTGTGCTAGACTGTGAGTCCTATGAGGGTAGATAGTCCATTTTTATCCTCTCTTTGTACCCAGTGTTCAACCCCAGCAGGATTCTTACCACCAAAAAGCTTTTCAGTTGACAAGTTTTTGTTTGTTTGTGATGAATAAGTTGAAAATTGAAAAAAGAAATTTTAAGATTATAATACTATTCCCTGGCTTCTAAAGAGTTTCTTCCTCCTTAATATTTAAACAAAGAATATTTTCCATATATTAAAAATTCCATGTTACAAATTTGAGTCGTACCCTAGAAGATCACTATACCTGCAAAGTTTGAAATGTAATAGCGCTGAAGAAAAGGTCCGCATTGTATAAATATTCATGTTTCAGAAATATACAATCTGTTATCATAGAGTCATAAGGTTTCCTATTTCATGTAATGGATAAAAGTTGTTAAAGCATTAATTTTGTCTGTGTGGGCTAACATTTCATGTGGGCATAAACACCTACCTTAGACTTAACCACAAATGTTTTAATTTTGAAAAGATAAACTAAAAGCTTACATGCCATAAGAAATAAAATGTGCACCATCTAAGGACCTTAATGGAAATTGTAACTATCATCAGACTTGCATATTATAATATTCTAAGTACTGGAGGGATGACTGCAGCCCAGAAAATGTGTAAACCTTGAGCTTTATTGTACTCAAGAATGAATAAAATGTGCTATCAGAAAAAATGAGCTAAATTTGGCTGACTAGACTCTGTTGTCTGTCTTAATATATTATTTTCTAGCTTTTCTTCATAAGAACCCCTGGATAAATAAATTGAAATTATATACTAACAAACCTGTTATCGACAGATTCTGAATAGGAGATCTAGTGTAAGACTTCCAAATACCTGTTTTTAACCATCATTGAGATTTTTTTTAATCATCACGAAAGTTTGGGAAATATTGACATAGGTATAATTAAATAGTTTTTTGATGGTTTGCTAAAATGAATTGTGGGCGTATGTGACCTAGCCTATCTAGACACTATCTTTAAGGAATTACCCTTATACACATGCAAAATGATGAGATAAACCAACTGCGTGGTACCCGTTCCTCTATGTTACCAGATGCAGGTCCAGTCTTTGTTTCTTATGTTCATGATGGACCTCTCTTAGAACATGAGAGCCATTGAACTGCAGCTTGTAAAAAGATAATGAGTGCATTTGTTGATCTTCTCTTGGGCTTTAAGACATCCTTCAGAAAGAAAATTTCAGATTTTTATTTAATTCAAAAGTTCCTTAACAACATATCTTAGAAAAATTTATGTGTTCCCACACTGTCAACATCTGCTAATCACCATTAGGACAATGTTTTAAGAGATTTCTTTTGGGAATTTCTGGAATGAATGATACTGTTGCTTGTGATGCTGCATCAGCCACTCAAAAGTGAGCAATCTGGACAAAGGGTTAGGCGTGTAGATCCCTACCGAAGAGAATACTCATTTATTTACCTTTTAGTATAATGAACGTAACTATTTTAAACATAGTTCATTTCCTCTGTTTTAACAGATCAATTAACTGAGGAACAGAAAAAAATACATCTTACATTCCATAATTCAGTATTTACCTCTTTCTTTGAATTACTCCTTAGACACGTGTTATTTTTCCAGGGAAGTAAGTAGAAGCTAGTACGAAATATTCATAGATAAACTTATAAAATAATATCTATTGAAAAATATTACGAACTTATAGAGCCTTTATGTGAACTACTTATGCAATTAGACCCTTATATTTCTTTTTTAGAGATAATTTATACTTGGTGAGCCACAAAGCATATATTACCTAAGAAATGGCTAAACCAGGGTCATTATTGTAATACTGTGCACTTACTGGTAATACCTGGAATTTTATGTCTATAAACATATTTAATTAAATGTTATTCTTAAAAATGTACCTACATTTTTTTAGAAAACAACTCAGAATCTTATAGAGACAGCTTTACATACATTGATAAATTTTATAATAAATAATTTATCATTTAATTTTATAAAGATATTAACATTTTAAATAAATTTATTTCATGTAACTAATTGAAAACGTTTCAAAAAATTGTAACCCCCTTATTGGGGGCATGATGCAAAACAAAAAACATAAATATTTTGATAATTTAAATTATGCATCAAATAAATTGCTTTGTGTATGGAGCTATAACAGTAAAGATTTCATTTTTTGTTGTTGTTGTAAATAAGAGAAAGAAATAGCTCTGCCATTACTGTTAAGATTCAAAAACAATAGGAAAAGAAAATAGAAAGAGTGGAGAAAAAAATATTTCAAATTAAGCCAAAAATGTCAGGTAATAGACCAACAACACACTTAGCAAATGTCTGACTACCAGAATTTTGGATCAACTCCCAGGTTTCGGAGTTGGATGAAACTGGTGTGATGTTTGCCAAAACTTATGAGGCTCTAAAGATCTTTTTTTATTTTTATTTTTTTAAAGATCTTTGTTTATAAAGAGAAATGTTCTTTGTTCTCCATACAGTTTTTCTTTTTTTTTTTTCAGAATGATTTAATTGCTCAAATCCATTGCTGTAACACATTCAGTGACTTATTTTAAAGACATGTAAAAGTGGTGATTAAAATTGAGCTGAAAACATTTTGCATCGGAATCTTTATAAAGGCATAATAAGAAAATTGCAGATTTGTAAGACTGAACATAGGATCCCTTCTTCTCCTTTTATGTCTAAATTCTTTAGAATATGTACATAGACTGGTTTGGATGCTACTCTGCCTTCATAAATTCTTAGAATTATTCTTTCATCTTTTCCTACTTAAGGGAAGCAAAAAATAAAATAAAATCGATGTTTTTATGTAGATTCATAATATCATAAGTTATCAGGAAGAAATCCCTCATGATAAGAAATGCATCCACAAACACATTTCCAGCTCACCATAAAAACCTGGCTAAGGAAGAGTATATCTTATATTTATACATTTTAATATTTTATATTTTAATAGGAAAAAAGTTTAGAAAAGTGTATGTTTAAAAACTAGTACTGTATTTTTATTGCTTAAAATTTTAATAAAATTATTGTTATTTTTCAAAATTTTTAGAAAGTGACAGTTATTCTAGTCACTTTGTGAGTGTAAAGAGTAAATTAATCTGAGAGTAAAGATTTCCATAGCACCTGAAAAATAAAAATTATGGCTACATAACTGTTGATTGACTCAGAATGGCAGTAATTGAAAAGGTTAGAATTCTGGAGAAAATTCTTTTTACATTGAAAAACACTTGGTAAGGTAGTCTAAAGAACGAGATTTATCATACAAAAAATTTTTAGCTATGTTAAAATGTGTCTAAAGTATTCATTTGTGCCAGTGTAGACATTTGATAAATGAGTGGAATTATTCTGAAAAGTTGTGGTGCCTACATGTATTTTAAAACATATACATATTGACAGATTCTCAGTGTGTTTTGGAAAAAACTGATACAACTCACTTTTAAAATAGAGTGTACATACTCCAAATATTTTGTTCATAAGTGTTCATAAAATAACTAAAATCTATCATGATTTTCTTAGCAAGATAGGTTAATCTATCTTTTGTTCAGTATAGAACAAAACTATTAATTTTCTCAATATCCAAATAGAGAACTTCAGAGTAAATATTTTATATTCTTGAGCAGGGTAAATTACTTAATGAAAATATTTCTCTTTGTGGTGAGGAGGACATATTGCCTATTGGTGGCAAAGAAAATAGGAGTGGGTATATCAGATATGGGACATTTCTAGTTATAGAAGTCATGAAATAACATTGCTTATCTTGTTCCAAATTTTTTGATAATTTCTATTAATTTTTGCCCATGGTTTTATGTTTTTTAAAAAATATTTTTTACTTCCATAGCTTTTGGGATACAAGTGGTTTTTGATTACATGGATGAATTGTATGGTGATAATGTCTGAGATTTTATGGCATTCATCACCTGAGTTGTGTGCATCATACCCAGTATGTAGTTTTCTATCCCTCACCTTCCTCTCATTCTCCCCCTCTGAGTCTCCAAAGTCCATTATACCACTCCGTATGCCTTTGCGTACCCATAGCTTAACTCCCACATGTAGGTGAAAACATATGGTATATGAATGTTGGCCTCCAGCTCCATCCAAGTTGCTGCAAGAAACATTATTTCATTATGTTTTTATGGCTGAGAAATAGTCCATGGTGTATATATACCATATTTTCTTTATCCACTCATTTTTTTGATGGGCACTTAGGTTGGTTCCATATCTTTGCAATTGCGAATTGTACTGTAATAAACATAGATATGCAGGTGTCTTTTTGATATAATGACTACTTTTGCTTTGGAGAGATACCCAGTGGCGGGATTGCTGTATACAATTCTAGATCTTCTTTTAGTTATTTGAGAAATCTACATACTGTTTTCTTAGATGTTTTACTAACTTACATTCCCACCAACAGTGTATAAGCATTCCCTTTTACCACATCTGCACAAACATCTATTCTTCTTTTAACTTTATAATACCGGCCACATTTGCGTGGGTAAGATGGTGTCTCATTGTGATTTTAATTTAAATTTTCTTGATGACCAGTGATGTTGAGCATTTTGTGATACCTTTGTTGGCCATCTGTATATCTTCTTTTGAGAAGTGTCTATGCGTGTCATTTGGCCACTTGTTGATAGGATTATTTTTTTTTCTTTGCTGATTTAATTGAGCTCTTGTGGGTTTTGAATGTTAGCCCTTTGTCAGATGCATAGTTTGCAAATATTTCTGTCATTCTGTGGTTGTCTGTTTACTCTGATGATTATCTCCTTTGCTATGTAGAAGCTTTTTAGTTTAATTAGATCCTAATTATTTTTGTTTTTGCTTCATTTGCTTTTGGGGTCTTAGTCATAAATTACTTGCCTAGACCAATATCCAAAAGAGTTTTTCTAGGTTATCTTCTAGAATGTTTGTCATTTCAGGTCTTAGATTTAAGTCATTGGTCCATCTTGAGTTGATTTTTATGTAAGGTGAGAGATAGGGATCCAGTTTCATTCTTCTACATATGGCTATCCAGTTTTCACAGGACCGTTTATTACATAAGGTGTCCTTTCCCCAATTTATATTTTTGAATGCTTTCTCAACCATCAGTTGGTTGTAAGTATTTGGCTTTATTTCTGGGCCCTCTATTTTGTTCCATTGATCTATAATTCACCTACTTTTATACCAGTGCCATGCTGTTTTGGTAGCTTCAGCTTGTAGTATAATTTGAAGTCAGGTAATGTGATGCCAGATTTGTTCTTTTTGCTTAGGATTGCTTTAGCTACTCAGACTATTTTTATAATCCACAGAATTTTAGAATTTTTTTCTAATTCTGTTAAAAATGATGTTGGTATTTTGATAGGAATTGCATTGAATCTGTAGATTGCTTTGGGCAGTATAGTCATTTTCATGATACTGATTCTTCTGATCCAAGGGCCTGGGATATGTTTCCATTTTTTTGTGTCATCTGTGATTTCTTTTAGCAGTTTTTTTTAGCTCTCTTTGTAGAGATATTTCACCTCCTTGGTTAAATATATCCTAAAGTATTTTATTTTATTGCAGCTATTTTTAAAGTAATTGGGTTCTTGATTTGATTCTCAGATTGATCATTGTTGGTGTATAGAGGTGCTGCTGATTTGTGTACATTGATTTTGTAACCTGAGAGTTTACTGAGTGTATCAAATCTAGCAGTCCTTTGGGGAGTAACCTTTACCCCTTTTTAGTTATACAATCATATTATCAGTGAACAGTGGTAGTTTGATTTCCTCTTTCCAGTTTAGATGCCCTTCATTTCTTTCTCTTGCCTGATTGCTCTAGCCAGGACTTCAGGTATTATGTTGAACTGAAGTAGTGAAAGTAGGTATCTTTCTCTTGTTCCAGTTCTCTGGGGGAATGATTTCAACTTTTCACCATTCAGTATGATATTGGCTATGGGTCTATCATATATAGTTTTTATTATTTTGAGGTATGACTCTACTATAGCTACTTTTTTGAGGATTTTTGTCATACAGTGATGCTAGATTTTATCAAATGCTTTTTCTACATCTATTGGGATGATCATATGGTTTTAATTTTTAATTCTGTTTTTATGATTTATCACATTTGACTTGCATGTGTTAAACCATCCCTGTATCCTTGCAATAAAATCCAGTTGATCAAGATTTATTATCTTTTGATTGTGTTGTTGGATTCAGTTAGCTAGTATTCTGTTGAGGATTTTTGCATCTATGTTTATTAAGGATATTGGTCTGTGGGTGTTTTTTGTCCTATTTTGTTGTTGTTGTTGTTGTTATATACTTTCCTAGTGTTGGTGTCAGAGTGTTACTGGCTGCGTAGAGTTATAGAGTTAACGAGGATTCTGTCCTTCTCAATCTTTTTGAATAGTTTCAAGAGGATTGGTCCCAAGTTTTCTTTGACTGGTAGAATCTAGCTGTGGATTCGTCTAGCCCTGGGCTTATTTTTGTTAGCATTTTCTAAAATTGCTGATTCAGTCTTGCTGGTTGTTATTGGTATGTTCAGGGTCTATATTTCTTCCTGATTTAATCTCTGAGTGTTGACAGGTTTTGGGGTGCAGGGGAGGTCTCCGCTTGCTCCCTGGTGGGCTCTAGGCTCTTAGTCTCTCACTCACCCAAGAATGGGAGAGGGGATCATGTGGGGTGTGGTGCGCTCGCAAGTAAATATCGGACCCCAAAGAGTTTTGCATAAAGTGATTTATTTAGGCAGAGAAGGAGAAAAAGGAGAGACAAAAAGATGAGAGAGAGAGAGCTTCCATGAAGATTGTGGAAGGAGATCCAAATATGGAATCCAGGAGAGGGAAAACAGCTTCCACACTGAGTGGAAGGGGACCCCAAGTAGGAAATCCACCCAGATGTAGGGGACAGGGACTTTTAACCTGGGAGGAATTCCCTCCTTGTCCAAGCCCCCTGGCCAATGAAAAGAGTTCCTTTAAACTACTGCTGGAGTGATTGCATTTGATCCTTTTCCCACACATGCCAAAGTTAAACAGAGACCATTAAATCTCCCATTTGGAGAAGTGGGGGAAGGCAGGTAGGGCATGTTGCTGGGAAGTTCCTGCCCTAGAAACTACGCCCCCTTGTGGACCAGGGAAGAGGACACATTCCCTCAGGAGGATTGCACGTTCCAGGAGTTGATTCATTTTCTCTAGATTTTCTAGTTGATGTGCATAAAAGTGTTCACGGTAGTCTCAAATGATCTTTTGCATTTTTGTGGTGTCAGTTGTAATGTGTTCATTTTCATTTTTAATTGAACTTATTTGAACCTTCTTTATTCTTGGTTAATCTAGCTAATTGTCTATCAATTTTGTTTTTCTTTTCAAAGGAACAACTTTATTTTTCATTGATCTTTTTATTGTTTTTCTGTACTAATTTTATTTTGGTCTTTGTTGATGTTTGTTATTTATTTTCTTCTGCTAGCTTTGGGTTTGGTTTGTTCTTCTTTCTCTAGTTGCTTAAGATGTGATATTAGGTTGTCAATTTGTGATCTTTTACACTTTTTGATGGAGGAATTTAGCACTACAAACTTTTCTCTTAGCACTATTTTTGTTGTATCCCAGAAGTTTTAATAAATTGTGTCACTCTCATCATTTATTTCAAATAACTTTTTAAATTCTGTTTTCATTTCATAGTTAACTCAAAAATAATTCAGAAGCAGATAAACTGTCATGTATTTGTATAGTTTGGGGTATCCTTTTGGAGTTGATTTCTAGTTTTATTCCACTGTGGTTTGAGAAGTTACTAGATACGATTTTGATTTTTCAAAATTTATTGAGACTTGTTTTATGGCCTATCATATTTTCTATCTTGGAGACTGTTCTGTGTACTAATGAAAAGAATATATATTCTGCAGTTGTTGGGTAGAATGTTCTGTAAACATCTCTTGGGTCCAATTGTTCTAGAATGTGTGTAAGTTATTGTTTTTTTGTTGATTTTCTGTCTTGAACATCTGTCTGGTGTCTGTGTAATATTGAAGTTCCTCATTATTATTGTGTTACTATCTACCTTATTTTTTTAGGTCTAGTAGTATTTATTTTATAAATTTGGGAGCTCCAGAGTTAGGTGTATGTAAATTTAGCATTGTAAATTGATCATTTTATCATTATATAATAACCTTCTTTGTCTTTTCTTTTAAAACTGTTGTTTCTTTAATGTCTTTTTTTTATCAGATACAAGAATAGCTACTCTTGCTCATATTTGGTTTCCATTTGCATCAAATATATTTTCTCCAGCCATTTACCTTGAGTTTACATGAACCTTTACATGTTAGATTAATCTCTTGAAGACAGCACACATTTGGTTTGTGATTTTTTTTTAATCTATTCTGCCGATCTGTGTTTTTTAAGTGGAGCATTAGGCCATTTACATTCAACATTAATATGAGATGTGTGGCTTTTTTTAGGCATCATATTATCTAGATACTTTGTTTTCTTCATTGTATTACCATTTTATGGGCCCCATGAGTTTGATGCTTTCAAGAGATTCTATTATGTTGCATATAGAACTTTTGTTTCAACATTTAGAACTACTTTGAGCATTTCCTGTAGGACTAGTCTAGTAGTGACAAATTTCCTCAGCATTTATTTGTCTGAAAATGACTTTATTTCTCTTTCATTTTTGAAATTTAGTTTTGTTGGGTACAAAATTCTTAACTGACAGTTACTGTATTTAAGGAAGCTAAAGATAAAACCTTAATCACTTCTGGTTTGTAAGGTTTCTGCTCATAATTCTGCTGTTAGTCTAATAGGTTTTACTTTGGAGGTTACCCAATGCTTTTATTTCACTGCTCTTAGAATTCTTTCCTTCATGTTAACTTTAGAAACCCTAATAAGTATATGCTTTGATGATGTCCTTTTTGTAATGAATCTCCCAGGAGTTTCTTGAGCTTCTTGTATTTGGACATCTAAATTTGCCTGACAAGACCAGGGAAGTTTTCCTCAATTATTCTAACAAATAGTTTTCCAGTGTTTTTGCTTTCTCTTCCCCCTCACCAATTATTTGGAGCACCAATTATTTTTAGGTGTGGCCAAAGAAATATAAAATACATAATTTTGTATTTCTTTGAGACATTGCTCATTTCTTTCGATTCTTTTTTCTTTATTTTTGTCTGATTGGGTTGATTTGACAGCCTTGTTTTCAAGCTCTGGCATTCTTTCTTCTACTTGGTCTAGTCTATTGTCAGAACATTCCACTGCATCTTGCAATTCCCTAAATGTGTCTTTGATTTCTAGAAGTTTGCTTTTTCTTTAAAATATCTGTCTCTTTATAATTTTTTTCATTCTTTTTCTGAAGTAGTTTTCAATTTTCTTTATGTTGTTTTCCATTTTTCTCTGGTATCTCCTTGAGTAGCTTAATAATCAACCTTTTGAATTATTTATCTGGTGTTTTAAACATTTCATCTTGGTTTGGATTCATTGCTTAAGAACTACTTCTGGGGATGTTATAGAACCCTGTTTTGTCATATTACTAGAATTATTTTTCTAGGTCCTTCCTGTTTGGGTAGACTATATGTTAGAATTATTACTTAACGTATTTTTGATTTTTTTTTTAATTTCCTTCTTTCTTCTTAAGGATGTAAATTTAATGTTTATAGCATATTGAAAGCCAGTTCTGCTCTTGGTGCTTTTAGATGTCAAGACCCTGTATGGATTCCTAGGGTATAGAGGGCCTTTTAATAATGGCTTTCTCAGATGCTTATTGTAGTAGCAATATGTTTGTGTACGAGCAAGTTCACCTTCTCCTATGGGGTTGGAATGGCAGAGGTCTCTTGGGGCTTATCTCATTCGATTGTGGTATGCAGTTATTTAAAAATTTATTTTTTCCCCAATAATTTATTTACTGGGTTGAATAGTTCAGGTTTCAGGCCAGTAGGAGTGGTGTCCCTGGGTAGAAACTGGTGTGGCTAAAGCAGGTGCCCATTGTTGGGTATTGCAGAGGTGTCTGCCTTGACAGAGGTGCCTGGAAGAGCTCTCAGTGGAATATACTGATGTCTTCTCAGAGGAAGGGCGGGAATCACCACAGCTCCCCTGCCAGGCCAGCAGGAAAGTGATTGACTTCCTAGACACACTCCTGACCCAGTGTTTTGGCTGTTTGTCAGACAGGCAGCTCTTTTCATCTAAAGAAATGTTGATTTTTCAAGTAGAGAGGAATTGTGTCTCTACTCCTGTGCAAGCCTAAACCTGGAGGGCCCTCATCCTGTGGAGATGCAGTCACCCTGAAGTATTCAAGAAAGGCTGTCTGTAGGGACACCATGCCAAGCCCCCATGGTGGAAGCCCCAGCTGTGACTGCAGTGGTGGACGAGGGGAGAAAGAAGTCTCCTTCTCCAAGACCTTTCATGAGCATTAGGGCTGCCTGAGTGTTGGGGTGGACCTACAGACTTTCCTTGCTGAGCCTAGCACTGCAGCTGTGCCTCTGCTGAATGAAACTTTCTACCTGCGGAAAGTTCTGGGACTCAAGGCCTGCCATCTGGATTCTTTGGTCCTATGGCGTGTTCCCATGATGTGTTGCATTCCCCTCTTCCCCTAGGAGTAGGAGGCCCTGAGAGCCAGACTACTGTAAATGCTGCTGCTTCTCTGAGTCTAACCACCCTGTAGGGCTGCCACATTCCAGGCTGGCACTGGAGAGTGTCTACAAGAAATTCAGTGATGTGACCTATGCTCACATATGCCAGCAATGGGTACTAGCATTAGTTCTGATGGGGGTGGCAGGAGAGTGATACAGACTCTGCCTACATCAGACATACCTTGGTAATAAATAGCTGTGGTATGTTGGCTTTCTCAAATACTGGTTGTAGTAGTAATGAACTGGTCACAGGGACAAAATCAGGACTTCCTGTTTAGCCAGGTCCTGCAGGCAAAGGTGATGGCTGAGGTCACATTCAAGTTTTCTCCTTCCTGGGTGTGGTATTATTCTACCTGGGGATGCTTTCTTTTTTGTAATGGACTGTGTTGGTTGGCCTCCAGCCAAGAGGTGGAATTTGCAAAAGAGCACAAGCTGCTTAACAGGAACACTGCTTAGTAGCAGTGGGATGTGTAGTTGTAGCAGTGGGATGTGTAGTTGTAGCAGTGGGATGTGTAGTTGCAGCCTTGGGATGCAGTAGTAAGCAGTGGGATGTGTGCTTGCCTTATGTTACCAAGGAGATGTATTCTGGATTTCCAAGCTATGGATGCGGCCTTAGAGTTGCCAAAAGTTTTTATCCTTTGTGTTAAGGTATCAGGGTGGGGGAGTGGGGCAAAGCCAGGTGGGGACTGAGTCAGGCAGGCTTGCACTCTGGCTTTCTGCTTGGGGGACAAACAGTGGCCCCTGTGGTGTGAGGGGGTAGTTCTCTAGCCACTGAGGTCCTGTTTCAGGGCAGAATGCAGCTGCCTCTGGTGTGAAGAAGTGTTGGCTCAGGGAATGAGGAGTCGAAGGCAGCACTAAGCCCCACCCAGCTTCCATGCACTTGGCAAGGCAGGTCCCACACGCACACTGTTCCACCAGCTGCAGCTAGCTAAGTTTCAGGCAGTCTGTGGTCAGAACCAAAATCTGGCCCAGGCCGTTAGCCTCCCCGGTGGAGACAGCAACCATAGCTTTCAGGCCATTCCCCTCCCAGCCCACCTGCAAAGCTGGGGTACCCAACTGCAGTGCTCATGGCTACAGCATGCTTCCACTCACCCCCTGGTTCTGGCCAAGGGAGTTCATCCCCTCTAGTGATTATATCATGAATTTCAGTTAGAAGCTTGCTGCCTGAGTTAGCTGGCAGACTTCTTCTGCAAGATCCCCTGTGCAGCAGGATCAGGAATAACTTCCCTTGGTCTCTGCTGAAGACTGAAAATGCACATAAGGCTCTTCCCACCATTGCTTCTTCCTTGATATTCTCCAATGCTCTCTAAATTGTTCGAGCACTCAGTAAGGTAAAAGCCTTCTCCCTTGGCCTGGTTTGACAGGTTCCCCCAAGGGAGTGTAAATCCTAGAGGCGGTTTATCTGCACCTCTTAGTCTGGAGACTTACAGTTTTCTGTGTGGCTCATGTAAGCTGCAGCCTGCTTCTTGTTTCAAAGGGTCTGTGGTTTCTTTCAGTGTTCCTGTTAAGTTCTTGCATTGCTTCTTGGAAAAAAGCTCACAGTGTAAATCCCTACACTCCACGTTGTTTTTCCAATTTGGAGAGGCATGTTAACATTGCCTCCAACCCACCACCTTGAGAACAAAACCAAACAAATCAGTTTCATGTTTTGAAAAAGTTTACTAAAAAAATCTATGTAGTGTTGGTTCTAGTTCAGGAAGGATGACTAGAAGCAGCTAGTAGACACCTCTGTCATGGAGAAGAATCAAAATAGCAAGTAAATATTAGTAATTCAAGTAGATCTTCTAAGAGAGCACCCTGGAATTCATCAGAGAGGCAATGGGAATGAGGGAAAGCAGAGGAGAGTGAAGCCAGGCAGCCTGCTGAGCTGGGACCAGTGTATAGCTGAGAGAGGACTCGTAATGTAGGGAAGGGACGAGTGGAGACCCTCAGGGTTCTGCATTTCTGCGATGAACCTTTATAAATCTAGGCAGGGGAGTGCCAACTCCCCCAATCCCTGGGTCTGCAGAGTAATCAGGGAGCTGCCTAAAGACTGTACAGAGGCATTGCTTGAGGTCATGTAGAATCTCACAGGCTGTTGTTCCCTCAAGCAGCCCAGCACAGCTGCCACCTCCCACCAGGGAGGGCATGGGGAGATTGAGCACTTTCACATACTCCAAAGACAACTACAGCGGCCATGCATGGAAGAGTGGGCAGACTACACAACACAGGACTCCCCGCCTCCCCCACTCACTGCTAAATAGAGCCCACTCTTGAGTGTCAGGTCCTCAGGGGAGTCACCCTGTCCCCTTGTGAGTACCATGGCTGCAATCTGGTGTTCCTCTCAGAGTTCTGTCCCCAGGAGACAGGAAAAAATATCTGAAACTCTATGATTGAACCAGGAAACATTAGAAATTCTCAGTATACCAATAACTAGTAATAAAACTGAATCAGAAATTTAAAAATCTACCCCCCAAAAAAAGCCCAGCACAAGATGGATTTACAACTGAACTTTTACCAAATGTACAAGGAACTGGTACTAATATACTGAAAAAAATCAGAAGGAGGGATTCCTTTTTGACTGATTTTATAAAACCAGTATGATCCTGATACTTAAATCAAGAAAGGTTACAACAACAAAAAAGGAAAATACAGGCTAGTATCCATGATAAACATATATGCAAAAATCCTCAACAAAATACTAGCAAAGTAAAAAGCTAATTTATCATGATCAATTGCATTTTATTCCAGAGATGATGGACAGCTTAACCATGTGAACCAATGTGCAAATCAATAAATGTGATCCATTGCATAAACACAATTAAAAACAAAAACCATATGGTCATCTCAGTAGATGTAGAAATATCATTCAGTAAAATCCAGCATCCCTTTATGATAAAAGCCCTCCACAAACTAATCGTTGAAAAAAAAATCTTAAAAGAATTAGAGTGATGTATGATGAATCCACAGCTAACATCACACTGAGTGGGGAAAACATAAAAGCATTTTCCCTAAGAACTAGAACAAGACAGAAGTGTCCACTTTCACAACCCCTATTCAACAAAGTACTGGAAGTCTTAGCTAGAGCAATCAGGCAAGTGAAAGAAATAAAAGACATCCAAATAGAAAAAGAGGAAGTCAAATTATTCTGTTCCTTCATGAAGTAGTTTCATAACTACAAAACCCCAAATATTCCTTCAAAAGAGTCCTAGACTTGACAAATGACTTCAGTAAATTTTCAAGATACAAAATTAACATAAAATATAAGTAGCATTGCTATACACCAATAATGATCAAGCTGAGAGCCAAATGAAAAACTCAGTGTCATTTACAATTGCCCTCTCATAAAGAAAATACCTAGGCATACATTTAATCAAGAAGCGGAAAGATTTTTACAAGGAGAACTACAAAACAATGAAGAAAGAAATTGCAGATGACTCAAACAAATGGAAAAATATCCCATATTCTGGGATGGAAGAATCAATATCATTAAAATGACCATACTGACCCTAGACATCTACATATTTAATGCATTCCTATCAAACTAACATTGTTTTTCACTGAATAAGAAATATCAGTTGTAAATTTCAGGTAGAACCCAAACAGAGCCAAAATAGCCAAAGCAATCCTAAGCAAAAAGAACAAATCTGGATGCATTACATTCCCTGAGTTCAAATTATACTACAGGGCTGTAGTAACTAGAACAGCAACAGCATGTTACTGGTACAAAAATAGAAACAGATCAGTGGAACACAATACAAAACCCAGAAATAAAGGCACATACCTACCGCTAACTGATCTTTGTCAAAGTTGACAAAAATAAACAAGGGGAAAATGATATCCTAATCACTAAACGCTGCATGAAAAATTGGCTAGTCACATGAAGAAGAATGAGACTGTACTTCTATCTCTCACCATTTACAATTTAAATTTACAATTTATTCCCATCCCTGGACAATCTCCATTTCATGTACCCGTCTCTACCTAACATTCACCTCTACCTCCTGCCTTTCCAGCTCACTGAGTTTGGTATCCTCATTCCTAGCATTCTCTGATTCTATTGGGACTGGGAGTCTTTGTCCATCATTGTTCTCATATGCTCACTTCCCTTTTTGCCTGATTTGGAGTTCATGGTATAACATATTTACCTAAATCTTTTGAAAACGCTCTTAATCTTCTTGCACTTCTCTCATTGCATTACAGTCACTAGGAGAAAAGACTACTGATATCCATGTATCTTCCACCTTCACTTAAACACTTAAGCTGCTAAATCAGGAGTCAGCAAACTATACTCAGTGGACTACTGCCTATTATTATAAATAGTGTTTTATTGGAATACAACCACTTTTAGTAATTTATGCATTATCTATGTCACTTTCCAATTACATTGGCAGAGTTGAGTATTGGAACAAAACATGTGTGGCCCACAGTGCCAAAAATACTTAATTATCTGTTCCTTTATAGAAGAAATTTACCAAATCCTAGGCTAAATCATTCTACAACGAGTCCACCACCATGCTACTGGTCTCAGTTTTTGTTCATGTCCTCAAAACCGAAGCCAACACCCAGCTTCAAAAGGCATGACTACTACATGTCTTAGTAAGATGCATTCCCACATTCACCTGATTACTTTACCTCAAAATAGAGAAAATAATCTACATTAACAAATAATTTCATCTTTACATTATCTAATTCACCTGCCTCATCCAATTACCTAAATTATCCTCATGTCTCTCTTATGTTCCCCCACTTTTGCTGATTATATATTAATATTACCTATTTTTTAAAAAAGAACAAATTTATTTGATTATGCATGCTTTTCCAGCTGTTTACCACTTCTATTTATCTTCACAGAAAATTTCCACACTCACTGTATACACTATTTTTTTAAGTATTTATCAGTCTACTATTTTTTATTATTTGATAACCTCACACTGAATTAGTATAATTCCAGACTCCTTCACAACTAAACAATAAATAAAATTGCGTGACCATACGGAATGGATACGTATATTTTTCTTCTTGAAATATTGGTAATAGCCAGTAGATATCTGTTTAAATCTTTAGACTCCAAAAGGATTTTTTTGCACCATGTTGGGAATAATATGAAATGAGGTATGGGAGAAGGTGACAGTGAGGGACTAAGTAAAGTTTGATTTTGAGAGAAATGATCTTGAGAGGTAACAATGGAAAGGCTTTTAAACTTAGAGTATTCCTTAAAGAAATGCAAAAGATAATCTGGACCCAAATCCTGATTATACCTATAAGGCAACTGAGACTTCATAAGATTGTATCTATTTTGTTTTTTCATTACATTAGTAATAGACAATGAGAAAGGGAACCGATTAAGATTCCTGTTATCAACCACAGATCCAGAAGTAAGAATAACTCTTGGTATCTTATCAGTGTTTCCGTTAAGAACAAATAAAGTATTTCTTTATTATCATGCAGCCTATGTTTGGCACCTACAATAGTTGTCCACTAAATGCTTGGTAACAGCTTTGAGAAGGGTAACAAAGAAATTTAATTTAACATATCATTTTTCTGGCGTTAGTCAGAGTTGTTATAAAATTACTTTGCTACATTTCTTAGAGTTGGAAATATTTCTGATACGGTGAAATACTCTGCCTTAGCATTTTGGGAAACAAGGCATAAAGTCTTGACTTTCCATTTCTATGTAACTTTTTGGCTTCAGCTTGTGTAATCACTGTTCCTCAGTGTTACAAGTTTCAGTTTTTCAGCATATGTGCACCCGTTTTTATTTTTCATCTGCTCTTATTCATTTAAATAGATAGAAACTGTGTGCCCACTATTGAGAATATAGTTAGTACCACAGTAAGCCACAAAGGAAAGATGGATGTGGAATAAAAAAAAAGTGTGAACTGTTGTGCAGACCAGTGTAATCCAGTTTGTGACTGTTGTGAACATAAGTAAAATATTGAAGATAAATGTAGATTGGATTGGATAAAATTATTTTGGAGCATGTCAATATAATAATCCTGAAGATTATTGTGATTTGAATAGCTCACTTTTTTATGATGTTTGAAATTAAATTGAGTACTTATTCTGTCTTTTTCACTTAATACTGATTCTGGCTATTATTAATGTATAGAACATTTTAGTGTAGTCAATATATCTCATTACAATATACATATTATATACTTCCAAGAAACAAAAGAGAAATAACTGGAAAAATACTTTTTTAAGCAAGAAAATAATGAGGATTAGTTCCAGCACATAAAACCTCTGCCAATTTTTTGCAAATGTTTTTAACTAAGTCACAAGGGATTTCCCCTTAATGAGAAGCAACTTATCACTAAAATTCTCTGAAACAAAGTGAACACCTCTAATGAGGAAGATTTCATACAGAGGTCAAATAAAGTTGTTTTTTTCATTTTCTTTATGTTCTTTCTTCCACTAAGTGCCCATTTTAGCAAAAGTATAGAAAGTTATTATCCAGTTATGTCAATGTTTCAGAGAGTAGATTGCCTGTTCTGTGGAATTTCTACAAGTGGCTAGTCTAGTTTGAGATTATTGATAGTAGTCAGTCCTTTATTTCTTTTCTGTCATCTGAATATTTAGGTAATGTCATCTGAATATTTTAGTTGCACCAGTCAGATACATGAAATTTCCTAATTTTTTAAAGATACTTAATCATAGGTGAGGCAAATATATAAAATAAGAACATAAATATAATTTTACTTGTAATATTTATATAAGTGAGGAGAATAATTTCATGAAAACTCATCAAAGAAAGCTTCCTACATTAAATAAAAAGCTTTTATCTCCCTCTTAGCCTTTACTAGGATACTTTTCTGATATTGTGAGCACCTGAGAAAGCAGCTGACACTGACAAACACTGAGCAGAAGACAAATGGAAATAGAAGCAGAAATAAGGCATATGTTTAGAGAAATGATTCATTGTCCAGGGAAAACACTGTCATTTAGTAAAATTCCTTTCTTATAACTTTAGTAAGATTAGTAAAATTTACTAACTAGTGAGAGAACATACTAATTAGTAAAATTTTACTAATCTTACTAAAGTTATAAGAAAGGAATTTTTCACAAGTCATGGGAGTTCAATTCTTTTTTGCTTTTTTATTGCAGTAAAATATACATATCATAAAAATATCATCTTGACCATTCTTAATGGTTCATTTTAGTGACAGGATGAGCAACGACCTTCACCATCCATCTCCAGAACTCTTTTCATCTTACAAAACCAAAATTCTCTTAAACAATAGAATTAAACAATGTTACCTATTAAATAATAACTGTACCTATTAACACCTATTAAACAAAAACAGTACCTATTAAACAATAACTCCCATTCCTTCTCCCCTGTTCCCCTGTCGACCACCGTTTTCCTTTCTGTCTCATGATTTTGACTACTATAGATAGCTCATATAAGTGGAATTATACAGTATTTGTCTTTATGTGACTGGCTAATTTCACTTAACATAATGTCCTCAAGGGTTATCCATACTGTAGCATGTCAGAATTTATTGCCTTTATTTTACTTATCTCTTCATCTGTTGATGGACACATGTTGATTCCATGTTTTAGTTATTGAGAAGAATGCTGTTGTGAACATGTATGTAAACTTATCTTTTCAAGACATGGTTTTCAATTCTTTTGGGTATACACTATTAAGTGAAATTGCTGTATCATAGGGTAACTGTATTTTTAAGTTTTAGAGGGACCATTATATTTTCAACAGTGAATTTTCATTTTATTATCAATGGTGTGCAGGGCTCCATATTTTTATATTCTGGCAAAAACTTGTTACTTTCTGTTTTTGAAATTAACATTTAATTTTTTTATTATATCCAACCTAATGAGTATGAGGTAGAATGTCACTGTGGTTTTGATTTGCATTTCCCTGATAGTTATGTTGAACATCTTTTGATGTGTTTATAAATTTTGTTTTTAATGTTATAAAGATTGTAATCAGTCTTTCATCTATTCTGTCCTTTTTTATATAATTTATTCTAGACTAAATGGTACATGTGCAGGTTTGTTACATGAGTAACAAACGTGATGCTGAGGCTTGGGGTCTGAACAATCCCATCACCCAGGCAGTAAGCATAGTACCCAACAGGTGGTTCTTCAGCCCACGCATCTCTCCCTCCCTCTGTTCTCCATCTAGTTGTTCCATCTTCATGTTCATATGTATTCCATGTTTAGTTCCCACTTGTAAGTGAGAACATGTGGTATTTGGTTTTCTGTTCTTAAACTAGTTCACAGAATCATGGCCTCTAGCTGCATCCATCTCTTTTTAAAAGACACGATTTCATTCTTTTTTAATGGTTGCATAGTATTCTTTGGTGTATATATATCACATTTTATTTTTCCAGTCCATTACTGATGGGCACATAGGTTGATTCCATATCTTTGCTCTTGTGAATAGTTCTGCAATGAACATATGAGTGAATTGATAGAATGAATTATTCTCCTTTGAGTATATGACTAGTAGTGTGATTGCTGGGTTAAATAGTACTTCTGTTTTAAGTTCTTTGAGAAATCTCCAAACTGCTTTCTACAGTGGCTGAATTAATTTACATTCCCACCAACTGGGTATGTGTTCCCTTTTCTCTACCGCCTCACCATTACTTGTTATATTTTGACTTTTTAATTATCAGCATTCTGAATGGTATAAGATGATATCTCACTATGGTTTTGATTTGCATTTCTCTAGTGATTAGTGGTGTTAAGTACCTTTTCATGTGTTTGTAGGATGCTTGTATGCCTTCTTTTGAGACATACCTGTTAATGTCCTTTGCCCATTTTTTAATTGGTTTTTTTGTTTTCTGCTTTTTTAAATTTGTTTAAGTTCTATGTAGATTCTGGTTATTAGACCTTTGTCAGATTAAATGAGAATAAGAATAAAAATTGATATTGTTTTATTTATTTAAAAATCTGCCTCATTGCATTCAATACTAGTTAGTATCATAGAAAAGGCTTAATGATGAATTAATCTAGGGTGTGTATTTTATCCCAAATAAAATTCAAAGTATTTTGTGTCTGGGGTTGTCCATTACTTTGGTTTTATTGCACATAATTTAAGATAAAATATATGCCAATTCTTTCACTGTAAGGAAAGTCTTTTGTACCATTTTTGACTTAGTTATGATGTATAATTGAAGAGGTAAAATGTATTTTTTGAACTTTTCTAAAATTATTTGAAAATAAATAATTACCAGTGTTTTAAAAGGCTTTTAAAAAATTGTTTGTTATTTTAGATGCATGCAACTAATTCACAAATATAACACTAAAATATTTTTTGCTTTCTTCTGTTTTCTAATATTTAATTTTTAAATTTTTATTTCTGTAAATTTTTAAATTTTTTATTCCAATCACTTTTTAGGGAACAGGAGGTATTTGGTTACATGAATAAGTTCTTTAATGGTGATTTCTGAGATTTTGGTGCACTCATCATCCAGATAGTTTACAGTGTACCCAATGTGTAGTCTTTTATCCCTTGCCACCACTCACCTTTTCTCCTGAGTCCCCAAAGTTCAAAGTATCATTTTTATACCTTTGCAGCCTCATAGATTAGCTCCCACATATGAATGAGAACATAGGATGTTTGGTTTTCCATTCCTGAGTTACTTCACTTAGAATAATAGTCTCCAGTTCCAACCAGGTTGCTGCATATGCCATTATTTCATTGTTTTTTGTTGCTGAGTAGTATTCCATAATATGCCACATTTCTTTATCCTTTTATTGGTTGATGGGCATTTGGACTGGTTCCATATTTTCGCAATTGCAAATTGTGCTGCTATAAACATACGTGCAAAATTTTTTTTTCATATGACTCCTTTTCCTCTGGGTATATACCTAGTAGTGAGATTGCAGATCAAATTGTAGATCTACTTTTAGTTCTTTAAGGAATCTCTACACTGTTTTCCAGAGTGGTTGTACTACTTTACATTTCCACCAGTAGTATAAAAGTGTTCCCTTTCACCACATCCATGCCAATATCTATTTATTTTTGTTTATTTTTATTTTTATTTATTATGGCCATTCTTGCAGGATTGAGGTGGTATCATATTATGGTTTTGATTTGCATTTCCCTGATAATAAGTGATGTTAAACTTTTTTCTTATATGCTCCTTGCCCATTTGTATATCTTCTTTTGAGAATTGTCTATTCATTTCCTTAGCCTGGTTTTTGATGGGATTGTTTGTTTTTCTGTTGCTGATTTGTTTGTGTTCTCTGTAGAATCTGGATATTAGTCCTTTTTCAGATGTATAGATTGTGAAGATTTTTCTCCCAAACTTTGGGTTGTTTGTTAACTCTGTTGATTATTTCTTTTGCTTTGCAGGAGCTTTTTAGTTTAATTAAGTCCCCACTATTTCTTTTTGTTGTATTTGCTTTTGCGTTCTTCTTTATGAGGTCATTGCCTAAGTCAATGTCTATAAGGGTTTTTTTTTTTTATGTTGTCTGCTAGAATCTTTATGGTTTCAGGTCTTATATTTAAGTCTTTGATTGATCTTGGGTTGAATTTTGTAAGGTAAGAGATGAGGATCCAGTTTCATTCTTCTACATGTGGCTTGCCAGGTACCAGCACCATGCTATTTATACCATGCTATTTTGGTGACTATGGTCTTACAGTATAAAGTCAGGTAAAGTGATCCCTCCAGATTTGTTCTTTTTGCTTAGTTTGGTTTTGGCTATGCAGGCTATTTTTTGGTTTCATATGAATTTTTGGATTGGTTTTTCTGGTTCTGTGAAGAATGATAATTTTTATTCTGATGGGAATTGCATTCAGTTTGTAGACTGCTGTTGGCAGTATGGTCATTTTCAAAATATTGATTCTACCCATGAGCATGGGATGTGTTTCCATTTGTTTGTGTTATTTATAATTTATTTCAGCACTGTCTTGTAGGTTGTCTTGTAGAGGTCTTTCATGTCCTTGATTAGGCATATTCCAAAGTATTTTAATTTATGCAGTCATTGTCAAAAGGGGTTGAGTTATTGATATGATTCTCAGCTTTGTCACTGTTGGTGTATAGCAGAGCTACTTGTTTGTGTACAGCAATTTTTTATCCTGAAATCCTCAGTTCAATTACCAGTTCTAAGAGTTTTTTGGATGAGTCTTTAGGGCTTCTAAGTATACAGTCATATCATCAGCAAAAAGCAACAGTTTGACTTCCACTTTACTGATTTGGATGCTCTGGATCTCCTTCTTTTGTGTGATTGCTGTGGCAAGGCCTTCCAGTACTATGTTCAATAAAATTGATCACAGTGGGCATCCTTCTCTTGTTTTAGTTCTCAGGGGGAATGCTTTCAACTTTTCTCCATTCTGGATGACGTTGGCTGTGGGTTTGTTGTAGATGGCTTTTATTACCTTAAAGTATGTCCCTTCTATGCTGATTTTGCTGAGGTTTTAATCATAAAAGGATGCCAGATTTTTGTCAAATGCTTATTCGGCATTTATTGAAATGATCATGTGATTTTTGTTTTTAATTCTCCTTATGTGGAGTATCACATTTATTGACTTAAGGATGTCAAACCATCCCTTCATCCCTGGTATGAAACCCACTTTATCATGGTGCATTATCTTTTTGAAATCTCATTGGTTTCTGTTTGCTAGTATTTTGTTGATAATTTTTGCATCCATGTTCATCAGGGATAGTGGTCTGGAATTTTCTTTTTTTGTTATGTCCTTACTGGTTTTGGTATTAGGGTGATACTGGCTTCATGGAATGATTTAAGGAGAATTCCCTCTTTCTGTCTTTTAGAATAGTGTCACTATGATTGGTAACAATTCTTCAAATATCTGATAGAATTCAGCTGTGATTCAGTCTGGTCCTGGACTTTTTTGTGTGTGTCAATGATAATTGTATTATCATTTCCATCTTACTGCTTGTTACTGGTCTGTTCAGAGATTCTATATCTTCCTGGTTTATTCTAGGAAGGTTGTATATTTCCAAGAATATACCCATCTCCTTTCGGTTTTCTAGCTTATGTGCATAAAGGTTTTCATAGTAGCATTGAATAATCTTTTGTATTTCTGTGGTATCACTTGTAATGTCTCCCATTTCATTTCTAATTGAGCTTATTGGATCTTCTCTCTTTTTGATTAATCTCGCTAATTGTCTATCAAGTGCACTTATTTTTTTAAGTAAGCTTTTTGTTTAATTTATCTTTTGTATTTTTTTGGCTTCAGTTTCATTTAGTTCTGCCCTGATCGTTGTTATTTATTTTCTTCTGTTGGGTTTGGGTTTGGGTAGTTTTGGTTACTCTCATTTTGTAAAGTGTGGCTTTAGATTGTCTATTTGTGTTCACTCAGACTTTTTGATGTAAGTATTTAATGCTATTAACTTTCCTCTTAGCACTGCTTTTGCTGTATCCCAGAGATTTTGATAGGTTTTGTTACAAATATGATTTAGTTCAAAGATTTTTAAAACGTTCATCTTGATTACATTGTTGATCCAATGATCATTTAGAAGCAGGTTATTTAATTTCCATGTACTTGCATGGTTTTGAGTGTTCCTTTTAGAGTTGATTTCTAATTTTATTCTGTGGTCTGAGAGAGTACTTTATATAATTTTCATTTTCTTAAATTTAAAGTTCACTGTTTCTTTGTTGACTTTCTGTCTTGATGACCTGTCTAGTGCTGTCAGAGAAATATTAAAGCCCCCCTACTATTATTGTGTTGCTGTCTATCTCATTTCTTAGGTCTAGTGGTAATGGTTTTATAGATTTGGGGGCTGCAGTGTTAGGTGTATATATATTTAGAATTGTGATGTTTTCCCGTTGGACTAGTCCTTTAATCATATATAATGTCCCTCTTTGTTTTTTTTTTTTTTTAACTGCTATTGCTTTAAAGTTTGTTTCATCTGATATAAAAATAGCTACTCCTGTTCTCTTCTGGTGTCCATTTTCATGGAATTCCCTTTTCCACCCCTCAAGTTTATGTGAGTCCTTCTGTGTTAGATGAGGCTCCTGAAGACAGCAGAAACTTGGTTGGTGAATTCCTATCCATTCTGCCATTCTGTATCTTTTAAGTAGAGCATTTAGGCCATATGCATTCACTCTTAGTATTCAGATGTGAGGTATTATTCTCTTCACCATGCTATTTGTTGCCTAAATACCTTGTTTCTGTTTTTTCATTATGTTATTGTTACATAGGTCCTGTGAGATTTATGCTTTAAGGAGGTGCTATCTTGGTGTATTTCCAGGATTTGTTTCAAGATTTAGAGCTTTTTTAAAGCAGTTCTTTTAATGCTGGCTTGGTAGTGGCGAATTCTCTCAGCATTTGTTTGTCTGGGAAAGACTATATCTTTTCTTCATTTATAAAGCTTAGTTTTGCTTGATACAAAATTCTTGGCTGATAATTGTTTTGTTTAAGGAGGCTAAAAATAGGACCAAATTCCTTCTAGCGTATAGGAATTCTGCTGAGAGATCTGCAGTTTATCTGATAGGTCTTGCTTTATAGGTTACCTGATGTTTTGCCTCAAAGACCTTAAGATTCTTTGCTTTGTTTTGCCTTTAGATAACCTGATGACTGTGTGCTTACATGATGATCTTTTTGCAACAAATTTCCCACATGTTCTTTGAGCTTTTTATATTTGGATGTTTAGATCTCTAGCAAGGCCCAGGTAATTTTCCTCAATTATTCCCTCAAATACATTTTCCAAACCTTTAGATTTTTCTTCTTTCTCGGGAACACAAATTTTTCTTAGGTTTGTATGTTTAACAGTCCCAAACTTCTTGGAGGTTTTTATCATGTTTAAAAAATTCTTTTTTCTTTGTCTTTGTTAGATTGGATTAATCCAAAAGCCTTGTCTTCAGGGTCTGAAGTTCTTTCTTATGCTTGTTCAATTCTGTTGCTGAGATTTTCCAGTGCATTTTGTATCTCTTTAAGTGTATGCTTCATTTCCAGAAATTGTGATTGTTTTTTATTTATGCTGTCCATTTCACTGAAGAATTCTCCTTTCATATCCTGTATCATCTTTTTTATTTCTTTAAGTTGGACTTCACCTTTATCTGGTTCCTCCTTGATTAGCTTCACAATTGACCTTCTGAATTTCCTTTCCGGCAATTCAGAGCTTTCATCTTGGTTTGGATTCATTGCTAGTTAGCTGGTATGATCTTTTAGGGGTGTTAAAGAAACCTTGTTTTGTCATATTATCAGAATTGTTTTTCTGGTTTCTTCTCATTTAAGTAGACTATGTCAGAGGGAATATCTGAGAGTCAAGGGCTGCTTATTCAGATTCTGTTGTCCCATGGGGTGCTCCCTTGACGTGGTGTTCTCCCCCTTCCCCTAGGAATGGGGCTTCCTGAGAGCCAAACTGTAGTGATTGTTTTTGCTCTTCTGAGTCTAGCCACCCTGCAGAACTACAGGGCTCTGAAATGGTACTGGCGAGTGTCTGCATAGAGTTCTGTGATGTGATCTGTCTTTTGGTATTGCAGCCCTGGATACCAGCACCTGCTTCATTGGAGGTAGCAGGGGAGTGGAGGGGACTCTGGGAGGGTCCATTGTGTTTTTGTTTAGTGCACTGGTTTTATGTTGCTTGGACTCCAGCCAGCAGGTTTAATTTTCAAAAGCACATTAGCTGTGGTTCTACAAGGAGGATGCAAACTTGCCCTAGCTCTACCTGGTTAAGTATTAAGATTTCTCAGGCAGTGGGCAGGGTGATAAAGCTCCCAAGAGATTATGACCTTTGTCTTTGGCTACTAAAGTGAGTACAGAAAGACCCCTAGGTGTAGGCAGGGATAGGAGGGTCTGAGCTCAGCTTCTCCTTGGGCAGGGTTTTCTGTGGCTGCTGTGGGGGATGTAGTGTCGTTCCCCAGTCAATGGAGTTAAATTCCCAGGAGGATTATGGCTGCCTTTGCTGAGTCATACAGATCACCAGGGAAGTGGGGGAAAGCTGGCAGTCACAGCCCCACCCCGCTTCCATGCAGCTTGCAGTCCTCAAGGACAGTCTCACTCTTACAATGCCTCCACAACAGGATGGAGTCTATTTCTAGGCAGCCAGTGTCCAGTGATCAGGACTGAGAACTTGCCCCAGATTAAGAGCTTCTCTGTTGAGAAAGCAAGCTGAATCAGACTCAGGTTTTCAGCATCTCAGAGAGCCTGAGGCAGTGATCTAATCCTTAAAAGAATCTGTGGATTCTCTTGGGCTTCCTGGTATATTGCTGTGGTAGTTCTTGGAGTAAAAGTTCATGATGTGAGTCTCCACATGCTGCTCTGTCCATCCAAGTGGGAGCTGCAAGCTGGTCCTGCCTCCTATCCACTATCCTCCCTTTTCCCCCCTCTCTAATATTTTAAACTTTACCATTTTTTTGAACTCTTTCTTATTTCTTTCTGGGAGGAAATTACCTACATGGCAAAGAATCACTTCAAGACTTTATTCACAGTGTCAATGTTTTCTTGATATTATGCTTATCAAGGAAATCTGCAAGAATTTTCCAAAAGTATTTAGGTTAAATTTGTTATATTCTCATTTTTGTTAAATAAATAGATAGCAGAAGTTGTACCAGTTGAACAAAGGAGTTTTGTAACATCTTAAAAATATCAGAAACTTCATGCTAAAACCTCAGTGGAATCAGTATTTTTAAATACAGACAGCGATTAAACAGAAAGTGTCATGTAGGTAATTTGATTATCTAAAAACTAAAGAATAAAAAGAGAAGGAAAGAAAATACCGCCCCCCGCCCCACCAGAAGAAAAGTATACAGAGCCTATAATTGAAAAAAATTATCTTTGGTCCCACAGAAACTATCCCCACTTCAAAAATTTATTTCAGATTTTGTGCTTTGAAATTGAAAACTATAAAAAAGTATTAAAATATTAATTCATAACTAAAGATGATAACTTCACTTTTATAAAATTATAATCTAAAACAGTACCTTGATACTAGGAATATATGTGGATATTGTAAGTCCAGCTATTACAAGATGGAAATCTGATTATGTTATAAATTTAATGAATAATTGAGAATCATGTGTTTTTAGTTTATTATTAGTTTTCATACTATGCTAAACAGATCATTTAAAATACAGTTTTGGTTAACTACAAAGAAAGATTCCATAAAATAAATCTGTTTGGGATATGTGATTGGGTGTGGTGCTAAGCAGCAGCTTTATGTTTTAGCATAAGTTATTAAATGGATGGTAATCTCCACTGCCCACAACAGTTGCACACAGAAGTTTTAAAAAATAGCATGAAAGCATACGATTTCCTTTAGATGGAGTAGCTATTAAATCCTTTCTACCCTGTTTCCTATCCAGGTATTTAATTATCTTTCTTATTAATATAACTTCGTAAACAGTGTTTCAGGTGAATTATGTTTATAAGTAATATGTAACATATTTTAGCTCATTTATTATTGTTACACTGGATTTTTGTGAGAATGTATTTGCCTTAAGGCAATTGTATTCATAATCATCAGATGGGAAAATTTCAAAAGCATCTCCTGGCTTATGTAGAAGTTTTTTTTTTAATATGTACGGTTAAGAAAGTTGATATTCAATTAAATTTCCTTCTTTCCTATGGCCCAAATGTCAATGCGATATCAATATGTCATTCTTGTAAGAAGAATATAAATTAATTAATATTTCAATAAAGTAATCCAAAATTTTATTCTACAGTGATAGCATTAAATCATTAAAATATTAATATGTCCTTAGTAGATACCAAGTTCATACCTTATTATTATATTAAATATATACCTGAGATAGTCTTCCCATGTTATATATACTTATCATTCTTAGCCACTTACTCCATATTTGTTTAAATGATTTATGTAAGTAATGCAATTGAAACATTTGTTACTCCTTTAGAGTTCATGAATTATCTATCATCCATGTTGCTTGAAACTTTTTTTTAAGTAAAATTTATACTAAAATTGCACCATGCAAAAACATATGCCAAAAAATAATGACAATTGCTTTTATAATTTTTTCATTTTAGAAGTATAGAATCATGGAAATACAAATGTAAGACTCATAAAAGAAATGTCCCCTTTTTTTTAGAGGTTTACCAGAAGAGCACCATGGAGTGCCTACCTATTTATTTTCTCTGGTATCTTCACAGGAATTTCTTGGATACAAGGCAGTTAAGCAGTTTATGATTTTCCAATGCCTTCTTAGAATTTAGCCATTTATTTGACTGATGTGTTTTGTGAATATAATAATACTTTAGTACAAATTAATATTTCTAATCCTCTATGTTTCTTCATGGCACTTATTTGGAAGTTTTGAAGACTTCTTCTTCTGATAGTTCTGGTTATAGAAAAGTTGGTTAAAGGGTATGAAAACATAGTTAAATAGAAAGAATAAGATATGCATTCAATAGTGCAGTAGAGAAATTATAGTTAACAATACTTCACTGTATATTTTTAAAGAGCTAAAATAGAAGTATTATAATGTTTCCAGCAGAATTAAAGGATAAATATTTAAGGTGATATATATCCCACTTATCCTGATTTCATCATTACATTGTGTGTGTGTGTCTGTGCGTATGTATATATCTCACATGTACTCCAAAATATGTAACTATGATATATCAAAGTACCAAAAAAACTAAAAACAGATTAATATACTAAAAATAAATTCATTACTCATTCATACATTCAACAATTACACATTGAACAACTGTTGTTTACTTGGTATGGTGCTCAATACAGCATTTATAAAAATAAACATTTTAAACATCATAGCTGCTCATGAAATTTAAGTTTTCTGTGGGAAGTGACATGATTGGAGATCTAGATGTTGTTTCAGAAGAAGGTAGTGGGGTTGCTAGCCTGAACTGGGTGAGTCATGGGAAAACTGCTAGAGAAAATTATATTAAAAGCTGAAAACATGTTGCCAATCAAATGGATGATAGGGATTCAACAGGGGAAGTTTAAAGGAACGTGCCTGTATATTTGTAAACACTGGAGGTCAAGAGAACATGGCTGGAGTTTTTAGGGAATTTGCAGTACTTCAGTATGCTCAGTACATTAGTGTGGAAGGGGCAATGTGGTAGGAGTTGAAGTTGGAGATGTGAGCGAGTGCCAGATTCTGCTGTATTGGCCTAACTGTGAGTTTTGGAATTTATTTTGAGAATTAGAAGCCATTAAAGTAATTTAAGGGGAAGATACCTGCAATGAGTTATTTTACAAAAATATGGCTCTGTTGTGCTATGGAGAATGAATTGGTGAGTAAAAGAAACATTGTGAAAGGGAGTATCTGAACAAGCCAATCTGAAAATTCCTTTGACTTTCTTGTTCTAAGTAAATCTAGTTACTCCTCTGGAGATGTTGCTTCACCCATAGCCCTGGCAGGTGATGGGTGTCATTTCTCCCTCACTCATTGAACCACTGGCTCTGGGTGTGAGGAGGCTGGTGATTTCCTTGCTCTTCACTGATGTGTAGAGTCCATTCTCTGTCCCTCTCTATCTGCAAACACACTTATCATTTTATCTTATGCTATAAAGCTATATCAACCACTACCTCTCACTGTTGCTCTCCTATAGGCCACAAGGACATACACCCTCATTTCCTAGTAGTTTTTAGCTCTTGGATATTTGTCCTCCATCCAATGTATATAGAATTTTAAATTACTAAATTTAAATAAAAGATTACCTGTGGTTCCACAAACCATATTAAATAGCAGTCAACACTTGCAGCTATAAGCTCCTAGTATTTTATGTTTGAATTCATGCTCTTTATATAAATAGCAAGATTTCACTTAACGTACAGTTTTTAGTCTAACTTTTCAACTTGAAAATGTATTGTGTATATAAGTACATATAATTATTTGCATTGTTTTAAATAGCTGTTTAGCATTTATTAGTATTATAAACATATATTTCTCTACCGGACATTTGTTTATAGGTTTTTTTAAGGATAATCAGTGCTGTGAGATGAGTGTTCTAACAAATTTTTTTCAGGTTGGGCACAGTGGCTCATGCCTGTAATCCCATTAGTTTAGGAAGCCAAGTAGGTGAATTGCCTGAGCCCAGAAGTTTGAGACCAGCCTGCCCAATGTATTGAAACCCTGTCTCTACAAAAAGTAGAAATCTTAGCCAAGCATGGTGCTGTGTGCCTGTAATCCGAGCTACTCAGGAGGCTGAGCAGATGGATCTCTTGAGTCCAGTAGGTGGAGGTTTCAGTGAGCTGAAATTGCACCACTGCAAAGAAAAGAAAGACCTTAAAATAATTTTAAAAAATATTTATGATTGTTTCCTTAGGCTATCTTCCTAATGTTAGAATTATATGGATTCAAGACTCACATGCAGTTTTTAAGCTTTTGAAACACTTTTGCTAAATCGCCTTCTGAAATAGATATTTAAATTTGTATTGTTACTAGTGGTGTATGAGGTTTTTTCCTTATACATTTCATAAGAAATACATTATAAACCATAGTTTAATTTGTTGCTTTTCATTAGTTAATTTGCCATTTAAAAATGTTTATTTGCTTGCAGAAATGATTAAAACAGAGTGGTCAACAAGACTAAGAGAAAACTTGAAAAGCATGTCACAGATACCAAAGAGAGAAAGCTTCAGTAAGGGCACTGTTGCCAGTGGCAGATGCTTCCTAGCGGCCACATAAAGAAGGCAAGACGAAGAGGGGACCATTACTGACATGTTCAGGAGAAGTTTAAAGGAATGATAGAAAGCTGATTTCTAGTGTGGGCTGAGGGATCACTGGGAAGCCAGAAAATAGGACAATTTATGGAATATGCTTTTTAGAAGCTTAGCTTTTAAGAGGAGCAAAGGAATGCTAGCTATGAGCAGGATAAAAGGGGAGGTTGAGAGAATATTAAGCCTGTTTCAACGTAGAAAGTGAGAAGTGCTAGGTTCAAGAAAGACTGAAGGCATTTGACATGCAGCCAGGTATATTATGAAGGAATATGATATTGGGTCTTCAGTACAGGAGAGTAATCATCAACTGAAGACCCTCTTACCATGAAAAGTAGAGATAAGACAGTAAAAATATGAAGTATGGGGATGCATATATATATTTTTGGATGCTGCAAGAATTTGAGAAAGCTCTATTTGATAGCTTCTATTTTCTGTTGAAGAATGCAACATCATTTGTGGAATCTGAATAAACTTCAAGTCATTTTCTATAAACTCTAATGGCAATTTTTAAAAATCTACCTCATCAGAGAATATAAGAAACAGGATTTTATCAGTAGTTGTTTCCCCAAATATCAATATATAAAACTTCTCTTGGAGACTGTTTTAATTAACAGCAGTTCACAGGAACAAATGTATTCATTAGTTAAACAAATGTCTATTGAATACCAAATACAGCCTATTCAGTTTTTTTTTTAAATCCTTATTTATTTCAACCACTTGAGGTTATTTTGTAAAATCAGCATCCTTAGAGAGCTAATACTGGAATATGTAATCATTTTGGCATTAAACTTAATCCCTAAAAATGTAGTTTGAATTATTTTGTGATTTCTTTATTTTTAGTGAAAGAGAGTTTGTGATGAAACAAGGAGCCATTTAATCTGCTTTTTTTTTTTTTAAGCCTTCATTGATGTA
The DNA here is from genome assembly GCA_004027715.1 of Plecturocebus donacophilus. Classification (NCBI taxonomy): domain Eukaryota; kingdom Metazoa; phylum Chordata; class Mammalia; order Primates; family Pitheciidae; genus Plecturocebus; species Plecturocebus donacophilus. The sequence goes on from PVKP010000073.1 coordinate 169,863, forward strand.
TTCAAGGAAAATGCTTCTATTTTCCATGGTAAGACATCTCTTAATCATACTGGACAGTTTCATTGTATGTATAGTAAAGGAAATGAAGAATGGAAACATTTATGTAGTGTCTGATTGTCTGGGGATGATGGTCTGTAACATACAGACCTACTATTTAATGCTTTGGGGGATTCTCTTCTTTTCCTCCATTATTCCTTTAATCTCTGGTTTCTGTGCTGATCCTAAGGAGACAAATAGAAGGATTTATGCTATTGCTGGATTGGCAAATTAGACTTGTACTTAGGAATTAAATAATATTTTTAATTAACTAAAAATAAAAGTGGTTAATTATCATGAGTAATCATTGTGGCATTTTCTCCTTTTTTAACAGAGAAAATTGTTCATAACTTTGGGCGCTCAGGACATATACATGAAACTGCCAGTTTGTAAGTTTGTGATGGCAGGTTTGGAATATTTATGGTGCACAGTATCTCTATGATAGTGATTTATTTTTACTGAACCTCTTGGGTTGCAGATTGCCTTGCCAAGTTGAGACAGGATCAGAAAAAGGAAGGAAGGCTGAATGCAATTTTGTTCCCTGTTGAGCTAATTAGGAATCTAGGACTAATTTAGAAGGCTGCAAATCTCAAACTCCCTCTCGGCCAATTAGACTAGCTTAGACTCTAATTTAGACTATACTTAGCATTTCCACTGGTCAAAGGGGAAACAGAGGCATATTCTTCCCACACCTCAGGGAAAATAACAACAAAAAAAGAGAAAGGTCGTGATGATGACATTGGGAATTTGGTGGAGCAGATTAGTTGGTGCAGAGAACATCTTTCATTGTAGTCAAAGAAAAAGTAAACAAAGAATTTGCAATGGAACGCATCGTATAATCTACAATAACCTAATCTACTAGAGGACTGGGACTTCAAGGTGATCTGGAATACATTATTATACTGATAGTTCACAAGCTAACCTTTAGTTTTAATTTCCTAAACTTGAAGATGCTTTCTTTTATAGTCTAAGGATGAGCTATATTATTTTCAAGATACTAAGTCAATTAAAATTAGTTATACATTTATCTCTTTAAGAATGAATAAATACTTTATTGCCTTTGATTAAGACGGTAAAGAAGTTCTGGTCTCATCATCAATCTATTTATAGTACACTATTATTTCTATAGAATAGAAAGATTTGTGCTCTTTGTATTGACATTTATTAGCTTTTGTTCTACAATATATACTAATGGGAGGGATTAGGAGTGCCGTGATGGTGTTTTGCAGTGCCTTTAATGTATACACTATACAAAGTCAGATGTGAGATAACAATGATAAACAACCTATAGCCTCTTTTTCAGAGGAACGTACACAAAGGGAGAGAATGTTCATAAACAAACAACAGTGACGCAAGATGGTCTTTTATATATTCAAATATATTTCAAACAGATTCTAAAAATCAAGTGGACAGGCCAGGCTAGGTGGCTCACACTTGTAATCTCGGCACTTTGGGAGGCTGAGGCAGGTGGATCATGATGTCAAGAGTTCGAGACCAGCCTGGTTAACACAATGAAACCCCGTCTCTACTAAAAATCCAAAAATTAGCTGGGCGTGGTGGTGGGCATCTATAATCCCAGCTACTTGGGAGGCTGAGGCAGGAGAATTGCTTGAACCCGGGAGGCAGAGGGTGCAGTGAGCTGAGATCACACCACTATACTCCAGTCTGGGCAACAGAGCTAGACTCCACCCCCCCCCAAAAAAAAAAGTGGACAGACCAAGGGAGACATTGAGAATGTTTATTTCCTCTCACATTTTATGCTGTATATCTTACTATTTATTGTGCAAATACAAATTACACATATATGTATTTTATTTTCCCTTCTTATTCTCACTATAAGTTATATATATATATACCATTTTGTCTCTCAGACAAGGTTTGCTAGGAGTTCTGAACAAAATATTTTTAGGAAAGGACAAACGAGCAAAATTACTTACAGCTCAGAAGAGTGGAGGGATGTTTCAGGATGAGAGGTTGTTTGATTTATGGAGATGCAGAAGAACATTCCATATTAAAAGAATCAAAATCCCATAAGCAGGAAAGTGGAAGTTCAGAAAATGATTAGAGAGTGTCAAGTGGCTGCCTAGCATATGAATCGAGAGAGCAGTGCAAGATAAAACTGGACAAGTGGCTTAGAGGTAATTGTGGGCATTTTTGTTCATTATAGCATTGAAATTTTTCATGCTTTGAAAAAATACATAGCTTGTACATTTTTGAAGTCAGTTTATTTCAGGGGTTTGATGGCTGCTAAAAACTCCTTATTTGACTAAACAACTCAATGGTTTTTATATTACTATTTAAAATGTTTAAAATTCAATTTGTAACTTAATTGGCGTGTGTTTTGATCACTGTGTAACTTTTCTTTTTGAGACTCTCCAGCCACGATCTTGCAAACTCATCTCAGCTTAGTGTCAAATGACATTTACATTATCCATAGCTATCGGTCATACGCCAACACTAGAAAAACAGAGATACTTCCAATTCCCAAACAGAGAATAAAATAGATGGATCTGGATTGATTTAACTTTTTGCTCTAAACTGTGATAAAAAAAATCTAGCTCATAAGATTTCTAAGTAACCAGGGTCTATGAATTCTAACCAGATGCTCTTTTGGGCCTACAGATATAATAATAGAATAGTCTAGAGAATAGTGCTGTAACTGCTTAGAAGAACAAAGAAACATTGATAAATATTTACCACCCAGCTCTATAAAAAGCTTGGATTTAATTTGAAGATGTTCATTTTCCTGATGATTTGGATTTAGTAAGTAGGATTACAAAAGCAATCCCCTGAGATCTGACCTATGTATATTAATAAGTCTTGTATATTAATATTAAAGAGATTTTCCAAATCTATTTTTTAATTTTTTAAAACATATACAATTATTAATACAAAATAATAGAATAGCCATTTAAAGTGATATATGAAATTCCTTTCAGCTGCCCCTACACACATCCTCCCCAGTTCCTGCCAGTAATGCTTGTTTTTCGACTTAAAATCTGTGTCACATCTTAGATTATTGAACTTGGTAAAATGTTGTAGCATACCTTATTATATAAACTTCATGTTATTTATTTCTATATTTCAAAAGATTAAATCTTTTTAATGTTTTAAAGTAACTAATATAATACAGTTATCAGGTGACATTGTTTCACATGTTTATTTTGTATTTTATATATTAAGAGTATAATGTATTTTCCCCTGAAGTTTGTTACTTTGCAATGGGGAAAGTGGTAATCATGTAAATATTTAGGTCTTTCTCTACTTCTATCTCAGTTTTATTGATTACTCATAAACTCCTTTACCTGATGTAGTTTCTAATTTAGTTGTTTGGTGGTCAATTTAACAGCATTGGTTTCTGGGACCAATATGCCCAGGTTAGGTAGTGGATCTTTACACCCACCAGTTAGCAGCTTCGCCTCGTCAGTCTTCTGTATTCTTCCTCCAACATTTAGTTTTAAGACTATTGACATTACCACTTACCAATGATAATTCGATTCCAAACACGGTGGTTAAAAAATAAACCCAATTTTACCCTGCAACCTCGTGATGTGAAGTACTTGTCTATGGATGGAATTAGGGTTTAAATTTAGTTCTCACTATCTGTAAGATCCATCCATGAACTAGATGATCTTTAAATTTCTTCCAATTCTTCTTGAGTTCAAGAGATCATCTGTAGCAAGCAGAATCCTAAAATGGTCCTTCATGATTTTCTGACCTAAACTTAGATCTGTGAATAAGATAACATATCATGCCCTGATTATATATGGCAAAAATGAAACTAAGACTGCTAATCAGTTGATTTTAAATTAGTCAAAGAGAGATACTATGTTGGGTGTAATCTAATTATACCAGCTCTTGAAGAACAGAGGAGTTTCTCTGTATGGTAACATCAGAGGATGTCTCAGGGATTCCAAGCTTAAGAAGGATTCGATGCGGCATACTTAAAAGCTTGATGGGGGAGAATACGTGACAAGGAATGTGGGCATACTGTAGAAGCTGACAGCCAGCAGCAGGAACCTCAGTGTTAACCTCAAGGAACTGAATTCTTCTAAAGACTAAATTAGCCTAGAAACCAATTCCGCCTCAGAGCCTACAGATAAGACCCCAGCCGGGTCTACACCTTATTTTTGACCTTATGAGACCTCAAGCCATGCACTCATCTAAGTCTATATAGACTTTTGACTTACAAAACTATGTAACAGTAAATGGGAATTTTTCAAGCCTGTAGTATTTTGTTAGACAGTAGTTTTGGGGAAACTCACAGTTAACAGATAAAAGAAAATTCTGAGAGTCCAGTAAATGCTGTCATTTTTGACTCATCATGCCACTTATCTTCCTTTTCTGAGACGGAGGGAAGGACACAGCAAAGTCAAAAGAAGGGACCTTGCTTTTCCATGGAGATCGTCATTTCCTAAAGACTTCCTACTCTGAGTCTTCCCTAGTCTTTATTTGGATGTTGGATGTTACCATGTTGGCTTGATACCAATACAAGTCCTACCAAAGGGAGCACATTATATCTCTGAATATTCATTTTTCCTGATGGAAACTGACTGACTTTCCCTGATACTGAAAATTTCTTCTTTTGGCAACATGGATTCAATATAGCAGTTAGTTAGAGCTCATTGGAATCTAGATTGATAGAATGGACAAAATGTGTTTAATAGATGGAGAAAGACATAGTTCAAATTTTGCTTTCACTTCCTGTAATTCATGTAGCCTAAGGAAATCAATGAACTCCACTGAACTAGCTTTCTCATCTTGGAAAAAAAAATCACACAGATGTTGTAAGAATTAAATAATAGAAATCTAAAACAATGTTTTGAAGCTTCTAATATGAATCTGAGCATATTGCATATGTTCAGGAATTGTTGGTATTTATTCATTTCTTTAAAAATGTCTTAGATCTCTGAAAATACCCTATAGATTATACTTTTAAACAGGCAGCATCTGTATTTGTTAGAATTAGGGAATTTGAGAGAGACAGTGATTATAAAATTATTAGAAGATAGTATTTATTTTATATAACATTATCTGGTTGATTTTGCTTTTTAACCTTAAGAAAGACTAAGTTAAACCCATGTACAGGATAAAAAGATACCCAAGATCAGTCTTTATGTCTGCACCTAAGTACAGCTGGCAGCCTATATGTACGAAAGATAATTATAGAAGGAAAATTTTTAGAACAAAATGAGATAGAAGAATGTGCCCTCAGTAGGTTCTACTTCTCTCAATTCTTGTCAGCTGAAAGCTGGTCACTAAGAATTATCAGATAAAATACAAAATCTCAAATTTAAATTTCAAACAAGCAATTGGTTTTTTATTATGTGTTCCAATATCGCATTACACGTTTTTATGCTAAAATATATTTATTATTTATCTGCAATTCAAACTTAACTTGTCATTCTGTATTTTTATTTTTTAAATATGGTAAGTCTAATATGAAGAGACTTAACACACTAGGTATTTAGCATATATTGAATAAACAGATGTTTATTTCATTATATTACCCCTTTGATACAGCTTGATGGTTAGGAAAATGCATACTTCTCTTTTCGAAGTTTCTATTGGCGGCAGAAGTAACTGTTTCGTAACAAGTTAAAACAACAACAAAAGATAAAGCAACAAGGTACTTTCAAGGGAAAATGTTAATTTCAAAATGTATGGATAAGGAAATACACATGTGGAAACAGCCTGTTCTTACATGGCCTAGACAAAATCATAAGGTCTGCATTTAAGGCTAAAAAACAGTGAGACTTATTAAGCAGTGTTACTCAATTCAAGTGTATTCAAAATATGTTCACCTACATGTTTTTAATATAAAAGCATACTTACTAATAGGTGTACATAATAAGAAACACCTACATAGAGTTAATTGATGATAGCAAATGAAATTATAAAACAACTTGATTGATTTACAAATTATCCTCATTGGCTTATTAACATAAATGGTGCTTGAAACTCATACTGAAATGTCAACCTTGGAAACATAAATTATTCAGCAGGCACAATGCTTTCAAATAACAACACAAATTGCTGTAGGGTTCTTTTAAGAGATGTGGAGAACCACATACCCATATAACTGTTGGACACTGAAGACAGAATTACCTAACCTCCATTCAGATTGTTATGTATGGTAACATGACTTATTATTCCATTCTTTTCTTCAGCATGACTTTACTAACCCTGGAGACTCTAACTGAGGCAAACTGCTTAATATTTCATTACAGGAACTTCTCAATCAATCTATCTTCAATGGAACTCATTAGCAGACACTAGGTACCAATCCTTTGCATCAGATGTCATTATCTAATCCTTTCCATGGATCGTATACTGTTGTATCTTGATGTTTACCCAATCCTAGCCAGGACACCTCTGCCATGCCTCTTGTTGTGATATTTTCCCTTTGAATAGTAAGCAGAAGACACAGCTTTGTCTCATCAACAAGTTGTGTTTCTGTGCTTGGAGAGCAGGCATTCAACAATGTTAAGGGCACAGATCTAGAACCAGACTTCCTGAATTTAAGTCTAAGCTCTGCCAGATACTACCTGCATGACCTTGGAAAGGTTATTCTCTCTGTGTTTCTGTTTCCTCATCTGTAAAATGGGGAATAATAACAACTACTTCAAAAAGTCATTATGTGTATTAATACATTTACATATGCAAACAACTTTAAACAGTGCCTGGTGTATAGTAATGGGGGTACAAATTATTAAAAGATATGTTGTCCTAGTACATGTAGAGTACTTGTTATATTTCAAATCTAACTATATTTATCACTTCCTATGACATTTTATCGACTAAAAGGGATGTATTTTATTTATCGTAATATAATGTAAAATTGGTAGTTTCCCCTTAATTTGTGCAATTTGTATATTCTCCAATTATCTGAACACAGGCCTTAGAATTTCCTTCATTTTCCACAGATATTCATTTTATTTTATATAATTTTTTTGCATTTGTGTTTTAAACTATTTCTACAGCCTTTAAATTATTACTAAAAATTCAAGAAAAATAATTTTTAAAATTATTTTAAATTATTGATATATTGATATTATAGTTGTACATATTTGGGAGTACATTTGATATTCTGATACCTCTGTATAATGCGTAATGATCAAATCAGGGCATTTGGGATATCTATCAAGTCAAATATTTCTTTTCTTTGTGCTGGGAATATTAAACACAGTTTTTCCTCCTAGCTTTTTCAAAATATACAATAAATTATTGTTAACTATAATTTTCATCTGATGCTTTCAAATACTAGAACTTATTCCTTCTGTTTAACTGTATTTTTGTATCCATTAACAAACTCCTAAGATAAATAATTTGAAATATTATTTTCTTTAAAAATACACACGCGTGTGTATATTGAAGAAGAAACATTGTTCCAGACACTATTTTAAATGCCTATGAAAAAGTTATTCATAACTATTGAAATAAAGGTCAATACTACTGAAATAAGGGAGAGAAATAGACCTCAGCTCCAATGAAACAAAAAGCAAGTGTGTTTTAAATGCTGGGGTAAATTAATAGAAATGTACCATAGGTCACTGAGGGAGAGGCTGGTCGGTGTGATTAGGCCATCTATGTTTGCTAATATGGCACTAATCAAAGTTAGGCGTCTACCCTCCAACAGAAACTGAGATAAATAAGGGCCCTGTCTTTTCTGAGGTACAGATCGCTGAGAAAGACGATATGGAGTTGCAAAATTGGCAAGAAGCTGAAAGAAGATTTATATTCAAAGGGGCGGAGAAATAATGTGCAATTCTGTTTTCTAAGGTAAATAAGAAGAGAAAGGTTAGGTGGGAGGTTGAGGCCTACAGTCAGGAAGAAAGCTGTTCTATACTTTGGTCAAGCTAAAGGGAACATTAAGACTGTCTTGGTCAATATTTCTGTGTTAGTGTGTGTGTCTTACTATCATTTAAAGTGCAATTATTGATATTGTAAAGTCACCAGGGAAATGTTCATTCTAACTTTTATCATGACTTTATTCTTATAGAACCATATCTTTTAGTTTCCCTGCACTCTCATATTGTACCTTCTGAAATGCACTTTAAATTCTTTCATTTCAAGTGGTGAGATTCCAAATGTAAATTATTCCATTGGCAAGAAAAAAAAAAAAAACCTCCTAAGAGCTAACACAAATACAATCTATAGACATTGTAACAGGATTGTAGCGAAATCTTAAAGGGCAGCTAGGCCTTTTTTATTCCATGAACGAAGGAAACACAGGAAATACAAATAAAAGAAAGCCTGTATGAGCTTCTTACCTTCCTTTTCTACTTTCATCTGTTCTAGTGAAAATGTTTCTGAAAACACTGACACAAGCCTGACCCTCCAAAGAAGAAAGAACATACAACATGGTAAACACAACTTCTCCACACACAATTTCTGGATCTCGGCTGCTGCTTCTGGAATCTGCTTCCTCTTGTTCACTGTCTACTGTCTGGTGTGAATATGTGCAGATACAGAGCTGCACAGCAAAATCATCTTTAGGGAGGTTCCAAGAGTTACAAAGCACACTTGAGACTGATTTCAAAATGCTCGCTTTAAACACGTGTTCAAAGGATCTTTCTTTGCCACAATCATAAAGATCTCATCACTTTTTATACTTACTATATTTGTTTGAATACTTTTTTTTTCTTACCAATTTCTTTTGTTTTACCAACACTTTCATTTACCGGTTTCTCAGATGGCCGTTTCTTAGTTGATCAGGTTTAGGTCAGGGGTGCCCTTCAGTTTGGTTGTCACGTAATCATAGTGTCGGGTGAGCTTTTTACCACTAACTAATAACTAGACTCCACCTCTTTGTTGTTCTTCTTGTTTGTTTATTTTAAATTAGACAATTTCCAATAGATAACAGATGAGAAGCCACCCTAAATATCTTCATCTTTTAATCATATATCCTTACTTAACATGTATCTTAGTTATCTTTCACTTCATCGAATCTTCCAATAATATCATCTGCGACTGGCCTATTTAAGCTATTAATTTATACATTAGCCGTAGAACTTCTTATAGTCTCTCTATATTTATTATGTCCATGTCAAAGCAGGGATCTTGAAACAGCTTTCTCATATCTCACATCTGATGTAGATAAAGACAGAGATCTTTATCTTCCTTTGCTATACTTACCTAGCAAAACCACCTCACTTTTGTTACTGACAGATTTGTTAATAAACACATGATCATTATATGTCCTCCTTCAAATTCACTTTTTAAAAAACACACAAAAAGTCCTGCTTATAAATAGCATGTAAATGTAGTTTTTAACAAGATCTGTAAAGCAGTATCTTCCTATATAAAATCTTAATTATTTCTAGACAGAGTATTATTCAACCACCCCAAACTGATAGAAATCTACCTTTTCCTTAAGAGTTATTGCCATCGGTTACAGAATTGTTCCAGTGTCTTTAAATCTTTATAAATGAACAATATTTTCCAGTGTGTAACATGAATTCCTTAGGCTTTCCCCTCTTGCTCAGGAAATAGAGAACAATATATCATTTTCCTTTATTTAATATTTCTTTATAGCATTTAAAGGCTGTTTTAAACTCACTCTTGAGGTCCCATCCACTAATAACAATGTTTCTAAGAATCTTTCTGTAAAGTAAACCAAAGGGCAGGGAAGAATAGGTCACCCTTGGTGGGAAATTTCTTGATTTATTCTTGAAAAGAAAATGATGCAGATTTTGCAGTCTGAACCACAATATTAGCTTGCTTACCAGTTTGTTCTATACAAGTAATGTTTTGAATTGCTTTCCAAAGTGAATTGCTTCCTCCTTCTGTCCAAAGAGAGTTAAATTGACAAAAAGTCACCAGTTTGGTTTCTGGGCATTTCAACTGCATGTCCCCAAAGGTCTACAGCTGTTAGTGGCTATAACAGTCCCAACAATCCCTATCTCTGTTTCTTGTCTTTAGGATCTGTTTTCCAAAACAATAGTTAATTTAGTCTCTAAAAAACAAAATGAAGCAGAATGACATATTTCTGGTTGTAACTGCACAGACAGGAACCAGTACTTTCTCGTCTTTGTGTCAGTTGTCTATGAATAGTGTGCAATTTGAAGAGAATTTTTAATTATAATATTCTGAACTAAACTTACTCACTAGTGGATAAGTGAGGAAACCTTAAATTTCAACCTCACTTGATAAATCAAATAGTTGAACTACATTTTAGTTAATTAACACTCTAGTCATTCAGTGGACACATTATACATTTGCCATTTTATTTCAGTGGACACTTATACATTTGCCATTTTTATTTTAGTCATTCAATGGACACTTAGTATACATTTGCCATTCTCAACATTTTGCAAAATTCTGGAGACAAAAACACAACTAAAACAAGATCTTTGTCTTCATTAAGCAAAACATCTATGGGGAAGACACTATGTGCACATAATTTCAATACAGTGAGAGTCATGTTTATATATATACATACATTATAGATTAAGAGAAATTATAAGAAAAAATATTGGACAAAACAATTCAAAGGGCCTGGGGAAGAGTCTCAGAGGAAGATCTCTTTGAGCAGGGATTTGCAGAGTGAAATAGAAAGAAGAGGAGGTCATTCAAGGCAGAAGAAGTTTTTAGCAAATGGTATGATCTGCTTAGAGAACTGCAAGTGTCTCAGTGTCACGAAATCATAGGGTAGGAGAAGGTTAGGAAAAGCTTAAACTGAAGGCCAGGCATGGTGGCTCATGCCTGTAATCTAAGCACTTTGGAGGGACAAGGCAAATGGGTCACAAGGTCAAGAGATGAGACCATCCTGGCCATCATGGGGAAACCCCATCTTTACTAAATATACAAATAAATTAGCTGGGTGTAATGGTGCTCACGTGTAGACGGTGCACAGCTGCTCGGGAGGCTGAGGCAGGAGAATCACTTGAACCCAGGAGACAGAGGTTGTATTGAGCAGAGATTACGCCACTGCACTCCAGCCTGGCAACGGGACTCTGTCTCAAATAAACAAAAACATACAAAAAAAAAAAAACACTGAAAAAGCAGGGAGAAGCCAGATCTTTAAAAATTTATGTTGTAAATCAAGGGTCTGTAGCATGTCTTTTGTTTTTGTACTGCACACAAGCCAAGAATAGTTTTTATATGCTTAAATTGTAGAATAAACGTTAAAAGAAGAATAATATTCTATGACATGAAATAATATAAAATTCAAATTTCAATGTTCATAAAATTTTATGGAAACATAGCCACTCCCATTTGTTTACAGATTGCCTGTGATTACTTTTGCACTATCATGGCATAGTTGAGTAGTTGTAACCAAGACAATATGACCCGCAAGGACTAATATTTACTATTCGTTTCTTTCCTGAAAAATATTGCTGACCCGAGCTATAGACCAAAGACTTTAAGATTTTATGCTATAAGAAAAATACAAAAACAAAACAAAATCAAAAAGAGATTGAGTTTTAAAGGTGGATGTGCCATTAAGAGTTGTTTTGTAAACTTCTTCTCTTAGATAGTGTATTTTGAGACTAGTTTGCATGTAGGCAAGACCAGAATCCAAGTGAACTAAGCCAGCATCAGATAAAGAAGGCAAGATATTTTTGGAATTTTGCTGTGTGTGGAACATGAGGAAGATACAGAGAAAGGGTGACATTAACCTTGGGAGAGATAGACATTTACACAGGATAAGGATCGTAGGAATGGCAAGGAAACAACTGAGTCCACTTTGAGAAAGATAATCATGAACCTCAGGAAGATTCAGGTTATGATTTATTTGATAAACATCAGTTTACCTGTGGTCAGAAAGCAAGTGGATGGAAGGACTATTTTTAATCTCATTTTCAGAAGTTATATTCAATGTTGAAGTTTCAAGTGAAGAATATTTATTTTGACCTTTTCTTCTTTAATAGGTTTTATAGTATCTTAAATTCTTATATTTCATCAGAATCATTTGAGACGTGTCCAACTACATACTGCAGCAATGTACGTTGTGTGGGCTTTAATTGCTTTGCTCCTGAATCCATTTCCTGATACTTTCATGTTTTACTCCATATTGCAGAAGATTGAAAACCACATTGCTCAGCACTAAAATCTCCTGTCTTCCACCTAGTCTTGGCTTTTTCAGGGCAGCAGTGGGAAATCAATAGTTGGGATAAAGGACGAAGCCAGATTTTTCTAAGATTGTTGTTTGTTGAGGCAGCATCTTCGATGGTGGTTGTGTCTCTTTGGAGGTTTCAGATCCTGTTAGAAAGCTTCTGCTGTGGTTCCAGTCCTCTTAGAACTTTGGCTTCCAAACTCTGTAACCCCATTCTCCCTTTCTTAGATTTTCAGGTGTAGGGAGCAAAGCTTTCTTGCTATGGTTAATCTATTGCCATTGTTAATCTCTAACCTGTCTCCTGTTGGTGTTTATGCTCTGCCATAACTTTGGTTTTTGTGTCAGTTCTTTTTTTACTTTCATTACTTCTAATTGTGGTAAAATATGTACAACATAAAGTGTACCAATTTGACCATTTTTAAGTATACATTAAGTGACATTAAGTTTACTTTAAGTATGGTAAAATATATACAACATAAAGTGTATCAATTTGACCATTTTTAAGTATACATTAAGTGTACCAGTTTGACCATTTTCAGCATAAAGTAAGTTAACATTTTAAGTGTATAATTCATTGTCGTTGAGTACATCCACAATGCTATATAACCATCACCACTATCTATTTCCTAAATTTTTCCATCATCTAAAGGAAAAAAAAAAACCACAACAACCTCTAACCATTAAGCAACAGCTCCCTAGTCTCTCTCTCCCCAGCCCCTGGTAACCTCTACTCTCTAGTATCACTTTTGTAACTGTTTTTCTGTATTCAGATTCCTCCCTCAGTTTCCCTGCAGTGGGCTGTGTGTTTCAGCCTGGATCTTGAATGATACACATCTGGCCAAGGAATCACATCCTGTGACTCCAGGAAGAGAGTGTAGTTGCCAATACCCAGCCAGCCAAGAGTTTACACTGTCAACCTGTGGCTGGTGATTTAGATGGATTCATTGTACCCTACAGATTTTAATATACTTTTCATAAAACTTCTTAACAGTAGTCCAAAATGAAACAGTAAAATCCTCATGTGGAAATTTAGAGATCTTTAGGCCACTAATTCCCTTTCTCCTTCCTTGATGTCTCCAGTTTTTCTCTTAGAATTCTTGCCCTTTTTTTGTAGACAGTTAATATGAATCAAACCTACATGGCTATTTCTCAGAACAACAGTCTGGTTTTATAATGAGATTCATGGTATGAAATTCCATCTATGCAATCATTTTATATTTTGCAGCCTCTGTTTACTCTTTAACATGTACCCCAGAACTTAAAGTATAATAAATAAAAACTTTTAAAATGATAAAACAAGTTATAAAATGTAAAAAAAAACTAAATATGACTAAAAAAAATAAAACAATGCTTTGTTCAGTTTTCTCTTAGAACTTCTTTCCTTTTAATCTCCTCCTTTTACCCTAAATTTCTTTCTTCCCACTTACTGTTGCTAGGACTACCTACTTTCACGACAGGTTAAACCAGATGGAGTTTTCTATTTAGGGGTGTGTGTGTGTGTGTGTGTGTGTGTGTGTGTGTGTGTGTGCGCGCGCGCACGTGCGCACGCATGCGTGCATGTGTGGTTTCCGTGTTTAAAGTTAAATATTGGTGTAATTGCTGTGCTTTTATAGAATACCGAAGTGTTGAATTGTAATTGAGGCAATTTTGTTGGGTAAAACTTCCTTTGATTCATATTCTACTCATTGGCAGATGTTTTTTTCATGGCTGTGTAGCACATATTCTTTAAATTTTAACACAGACATTCCAATTTATGAAGGCAGAACTCTTTTCTTCATAATGTACTTTGACGTTCATTACCTCATCACTCCCAGCTCTTCTTCTGTCCTCTCGTCCATCAAATTAGCAGTGGTGCAAGACTCACATTTTTATGCTTCATGTATTCTAATATGCTGATATGTGATTAAGGCAGTTTGGTTTACTAGAAAAGAACACTGGCACAAGAACAGTGGGGAAAGGAAGAGAAAGAAGGGGGAAAAGGGAGTGTTAAAGCTGTCTTTCAGTTCTGAAAGCTGTGACCTTATGCAAATCACTTAGCTTCACAAGTCCTGTTTCCTAAAATGCTTGTGGATACTTGTGACACCTCCACTTGCCATGTCTTGTAAGAAGGAGATTGGAATTTGTAGCCAGAGTCTTGGGATGCTGTTATACAGAGTGAGCAAATGGGTAATGTAAATGATAGGTGAGGGAAGATATCTATCTATCTGTGAGACAGTCTCACTCTGTCACCCAGGCTGGAGAGCACTGGTGCGATCTGGACTCACTGTACACTCTGCCTCCCAGATTCAAGCACTTTTCTTGCCTCAGCCTCTGAAATAGCTGGGATTAAAGGTGCCCGCCATCACACCCTGGTAATTATTTTTGTGTTTTTAGTAAAGACAGGGTTTCGTGATGTTGGCCAGGCTTGTCTTGAACTCCTAACCTCATGATCCGCCCACCTCGGCCTCCCAAAGTGGTGGGATTACAGGTGTAAGCCACTGTGCCCAGCTGAGGGAAGATATTTTTTTGCATTGGAAAGATCACTTTGATAGTAGAGGAAACGAGAGTTTTCAAGTTTTTCCCGTGCTGAAGTCACTTTTCAGAGGGCTGTTTGGTGTTTTTATATCTTCTTCTTCTTCTTTCTTCTCCTTCTTCTCCTTGTTCTTCCTCCTCCTCCTCCTCCTCCTGTCTTCCTCCTCCTGTCTTCCTCCTTCTTTCTTCCTCCTTCCTTTTTCTTCCTTCTTCTTCTTCTTCTGGACAAGAGGATGTGGGCATGGGGAGAAATTTCTAGTTAAATTAGTAAGAAAGTGGCAAGACAAAAACCCCACCCTGTAAAGTTAGCTTTTATTTATTTTATTTTATTTTATCTTATTTTTGTGTTCCAACCCTTAGAATTCACCTTTCTTCTTCAATATGTTTTCCCTACTAGTATGAACACCACGGTGTTAAGAAATTTTATAAATGGAATATACGCCATGTTTGGGTATACTATCTCTGGTTAGACATGATAAAATTATCAATGAAACTCCCTTATTTGATCCCAAGTGAAGAGATGTTGTCCAGTGAATCATTTGTGTTTGTAGCAGGCAACACTGGAGCTAATAGAGCAGGAATGGGACCCAGATGTTTTCTGAAAAGTTGGTTGCACTGGAGGCAGGGAGCGTTACCTAAAGTGTAGGCGGCCATATGGAAGTAAAGGTTGGAAACATCCCATTACAAGTCATATATCACCAGTCTGACAGCAGGAGTTCCAGCTTGTTTTTGTTTAAATCATGAAAGCAGCTGCTCAGCTGTCTAGCTGTATTAAATTTAACCCCTTTTCCTGGCAATCGAACTCAGTAATTTATGCAATTTTGATTGGACCACTGCGTAAATATCATTTGGAGAGCTTTTACTTATTCTTGTCCCTTAAATTTACATCCAGATCCATGATTGGCTAATTTTTCTCCTGAATAAGAATGCCTACAGATAATGCACCTGGCTGAATCTATCAAAACAAATCGCAGAGGAATACTGTAATTTCGGCTTTGGCGGATAATTACTATGGCAAAACATGAAGACATGCCAGATAGTTTTTTAAATGATGACTTTTATCTCTTGGTACCTTTTACTTGTTTTCCTTTAGTTATTTTGTTTCCTTCCTCCGTTTGTCTTAATGACTTGCTCTTTCACTTTTCTGTCCTGCATTTCCAATGTGTGATTCTGCCTAACTCTTATTTTATTCTTTCCTTGTATACTCTGACTCTTAGTTGACCCTTTCATGACTATTTCTCCAGCCAGTTTTATTCAACCTTTCCTTACTTTGCCTTCCATATGTCTCTTTCTTCATATTCTGCCTGTCTTGAAGCTCTGTAGCTAGCAGGTTGTTTTAAATGACCTTTTCTTGAGCTCTCTGAATCTTGTAGGATGTTCTATGCCCTATGTGGAGTATTTTTACTGTTTGTAAAGCCTTCAAGTCAGGTTTTGACCACATGTGCCTCAAACTACCTGTTAATTTAGGATAGTTTTACTTTATCACTTCCCCACAAAGTAGACTTCTACTATTATCTGTTGGAAAAGCATAGACTTTAATGTCCTGTGGAAAGAAACACTATGAAAAGAAAATTGAGTTTTATTCCTTAAAATAAGTGTTGAAAGAAAAACTTTAAAGGAATTAAAATAAGCAGAGTTTATTTGCACAACAAATGAGAATTCATGAATCAGGCAGTACACTATCCGAGTAGAAGGTCGGAGAGCTCCACCCACCAAGATGGGCAGGCAGCATTGTTACCATGTAAAAGGGGCTCGCTGCCCAATGCCCTAGAAACCAATACTCTAAAACCAAATTTTTGAAGAAAGAAAAGCTTTTTATTCTAAGATGACCAACAAAGAGACAGAAATCAAGTTCAAATCTGTCACCCTGTGCTGGTTTTAAGGCAGTAACTTTATAAGAAAAGGTTTAAAGGATAGATGATGGGATTAATAAATGATTAGTATAAGGAAAGGAGAAGTCTAGAGAGTCCTTGGGCATGTGGACTCATTGCTTCATGCTACCTTGTGGATCATATGTGTCAAGGAGGCATTAGCGTGAAACCTGCAGTGGAAATTCCAGCCGTAATGTCAGCAGGGTTATTTTGTGCAGACTCCATTTGGCCATAGTGGTTCCAAGTGATTTTAAACAGTTTTATTTTATACACTGAAGGATTGTCAGTGTTTTTGTAAGTTGTCTCTTCTTTTTTAAAATTGTCAACAAACTCAAGAATTTGTTTATGTTTATTTATGTTTTCACTATTTTTGTTTGTTTAACATTTTGGGGCACAGTTTCAGTATTTATAGACAGAAACTCGAAGTAACCAAAGGAAAGCTTGATTGGTTACAGCTTGTCATTGCCTTATATGGACATGTTTGATCAGTAGGTAGCCTGTGATTGGCTGAAGCTTGCTTGATGTGATTGGCTGACATTCAGCTATTTGTTACTTTTAAATTAGGTTGGTTAAATTAGGTTACAGTTGGGTATGCAGGAGTTCAAAGTATAAAGACATCTAGGTCCAGTTTAATTCAATTTAGCAAGAGAATCCAATAAAATAGAGGTAAGATGGTTCTAGGAAAAAATGAAGTTATGGAAGAGATTTTTGCATTTGTCTAGATTTTTCAAGTAATTACTAAGGTAATAATGCAACATTCTTCCCTAACTATAATTAAGAGTCCTTCTCTTTGTTCTCTCATAGGTGATATTTTGTTGGAAATACTCACTTTTAGAGATACGTTTCTTATATTTTCTTTTATTGATTTTACAATGATGTTTTCTGCTAGATTATTTTTCATGGATATAAAATCTTCAGACAGTGATTTTAATAGTGAGCTATATCTGTAGTTATCAGGATCCAATGTTGTTGCCCTGGAATTGTTAAAAATCAAGATTTGGGAGTAATTGAAGGTAGTGTTGGGTGCCAAAATGATTTGCTATGGGTCAATGAAGTAGCTGACATTCTTCAGGACTGTTTTCTCCAGGGTTAGCAAAAACTAAAGGTTGTCCCCATGAAATTGTTAAAAATCAAGGTTTGAAAGTAATTGAATGTACTGTTGGGTGCCAAAATGATTTGCTATGGGTCATTGAGCTAGCTGACATTGTTCAGGACTGTTTTCTTCAGGATTATTAATAAACTAAAGGTCTTATGCAAAGAGAGTATTTTTTCTCAAATGTCGTATCTGCCTAAACAGTAATTCTGACCCAATATTTCTATTCTTTAAAAATGTATCATGGCTTTGTATGCTAAGTCATGGAATGGAATATCAAGGATTATGTGTTAATGTGGGGCCCATAGAAAATTATATTGTAACTAATATTATATCTACTATATTCTCATTTGCAAATCAACATAGAATGTTCTTTTCAGAATTGGTGTCAGAAAAAAATTGTCTTCTCAGAGCTTAACTGACTTTTCTAAGTTCATGCCTGACCTGGCTAAACATCAGACAGTCCTTGTAATTCAGAAGCAAACAGGTTTTTGATTATAGATAATTTTCTTGGTGTATTGGTCTGATTAAGATATGGAGCTAGTTCAGTGATATGTAAAATACAGAGTTTGTTATCAGAAATCATGAAAAAGTAACAGGTTCAAAGTTCTGCTTTTTGGAATTCCTCCAAGCCCAGGTTTGATAAGATTTTAGCCAATAAAATCTAAGGTGAGAAAGGTTAGTTTTTCTTAGGGTAGATGATGAGATGCTAGAGAAGACTTCTTCAGGTAGAAGAGTCTTATTCTATGGGAGGTTTTTTATAACTCTATAAATTATAAATAACTTATAGCAATGTAAAATAATTCTTATATGTAAATATGTAAATTCTGTCCTGCCTAGCCTTAAACCCCATCCCTGTGAAATAGATATTTCTCCCTCATTGGACATTTATTTTAATATTATATAAAATATGTCTGTTTTGCATTTTCTTTTTAAAAAGTTACAGCATCTACCTCATTTTCTCTTTGAATATAACTGTTAACAAATGTTCATTCTTTTATCTATATGAGAATCACTTTTTCTGAAAATTGTATTTTATAAGGATAAAGTAGCATTTTAATATAATGCAATAATAACACTAAAACTACAGTTTATCAAAAATTCTACCTGCTAGTTGTCTCTTAGATATCAATAATGACGATATTTCTAGTTACTTATAGTGTTAATACTAAATTGAAAAGCAATAATGGTTGAGTCAGAAATATTAGTTACTGTGACACTTTCTTTTGTAGGTCTTGAATAATTTCAGTATTTTATTTAAATTGCCTTTTGATCACTCATTTAAAATTATTGTGAAGTTGCCGTATTGTAATTGTTATGATTTATCTACACATAAAATCTTGAAGTGGTGTTTGAATTAAATATACAACTTAACCACATGAAATGCTTCGTGCTTGAGTATGGATACATTACACACAATCACACACACACACACGCTCTCATGAATCTACATGCACAACTCAGTAGGGCATGTTTTGAGACATTTTCAAAAATTGTATATGCACTGCATATTATATAACTAATATTAACTACTTTTCATGTGATGATATGTTTGTTAAGTATGTAGGGGAAAGTCCTTGTCCTTAGGAAATGAACACAAAGGATATGGGGTAAATTTCTAGGTATTTGCAACTTCAAATATTCAGAAATGCTTTGAGTGAGACAGAGACACAGAGAGAAAGGTAGAGAGAGGAGGATAGAGGGGAACGCACATACGGCAAAATAGACGTGGAAAGTGGAAGGAGGTGGAAGTTTTTGTAGTGTCATACTTTCCATTTTTCTTTAAGTTTGAAAATATTCATTATAAAGCAATGGGGAAAATAATTTATTTAACAAGTGAGGAGGATAGGTTCATAGACATAACAATTTCGTCTGTAAAGAAATATACAGATATGGTTATTAACAACTACGGACCATTTCTAATGACTAGCGAGAAAGCAAGATGACTAACATTGAAAAACATGTTTTTGCTTTAATATTTGAATGTTAAAGATCACAAAATATCAATTGCTTTACCTACTTATTGTCTTTTTCTTCTATCAGTTTTGTTTACAAAATATTTTGAGCCTTTTGTCTACGTTTGCTGATCATCGGGCTCTAAGTTCATCCTGACTTCCAAAATCAAAAGTTGAGGCTATATTTCAGATATCTGTGAACTAATTTACCAAACTGATCAGCAGTTATTGAGTAATGTCAGGATTCTAATACCTAGACCAAAAAAAATTGTTGTTAGATAACTTGTAAAATATTTTAGATTCAGAGATATTAACTTTTTCCCAAAATGCTTTAATAGAGTGATTAAAAGTTGCAAAATGAACCAATTTGAAGCTTACACCTTGCCTTCTCCTTCAATAATAGCATTTTAAACCAAAATATTTCAAAGGAAAATGGCAGAATTATATTAGAAGTTTTACTCTCCAAACTGAATAACTTATCATAAGAAAATTATATGAACTCTCTATATGTTTTGTTGTGAAGTTTGAAATAATTTGAAAGTAAAGAAGATAATGGCTATATCAATATTAAAAATCTTTGCCTTTTACAACAGAAATTGTAATGAAATGGGTGAATCGGCACGACATGTATCTAACAGTCACCTTCTCATTCACGGATACTGCAAAAGAAGAGTAACTGTTTCCTTTGTTGGATTTTTCTCTAGAGGAAGGGCAAACAGCTATTCCTTAAAGGAAGCAGGTGCTTAAATTTAATTTTGTGGATGGTATGTTTAACATTCAGTTGAACAATAGTTTTAGAAAAAAGAGCTTCCATATGCTCATTTTCTCTTTAAAAGGGATTCTACAACTTCCAGTGTGCCTACAAACAAAGGCAACAGCATATCCTGCTCCTCACCAAGGAGAAGAAATATCAGAGTTGACTGCTGTGAAATCAAAACCCTGTACTTGAAATTTTTTGGAGGAAAGGGGATTACGTCTATAGTCACCACTATTGCCCTTTGTCTCAGCAAGGGAAATAAAGAATTTAAAGTGAAAAATGAGGAGGAATTTTAGTTGAACCATGTCATTTTTTTCCTCTCTTTCTGTGATTATGATGTAGGTAAAGTTGTTATTTCATGAAAGACACCTCAATAGCTATCAGCATTATCAACCAGATTCTAAAGTTTTGATAGATGACTTACAAGAGCTCAGCCCTGGCTCAACGAACTGACAGATGGACTTTACTTCCAGAGGGCTTGGAATAGATTAATGGAAATCACACTGTAACTCTGATCCGACACACATGTCCTCAATATCCAGAAGCCAAAAGAGGCCAAATGATTCTCCTACATTTCCTATGGGCCCACTACCAAGGATGCATACTGATTGAGGAAACAACAGAAAATATTTACATGATATGCCCTTTTCTCCTTCTTTCCTTAGAGGTGTAAAACAACAGCAGGTTATTCATCATTCTGGTATCCTCATTGTATTTTCCTAGTCTTTCAACTTTATTGAATGCTTTTATGGATTTCATTATTTTATAAGACTTAGGAATATCATCACAGACAGTAGCATCCTCATTTTCAGCCTACATATGTTTTTGAACACCTACTTTATTTAAAATTAGATTAATTTCAGGGGACAGAATTAGATTAATTTCAGGGGACAGGTTTTGTTTTGTTTTGTTTTGAGACAGAGTCTTGCTCTGTCGCCACGCTGGAGTGCAGTGGCCCAATCTCGGCTCACTGTAATCTCCGCCTCCTGGGTTCAAGTGATTCTCCTGCCTCAGCCCCCCAAGTAGCTAGGATTGAAGGTGTGCACCACCACACTGAGCTAATTTTTGTATTTTTAATAGAGAGAGGGTTTCTCAGTGTTGGCCAGGAAGGTCTCAATCTACAGACCTCAAGATCCACCTGCCTTGGCCTCCCAAAGTGTTGGGATTATAGGCATGAGCCACCACACCGGCCCAGGGGGGACAGACTTTTAGACCTGTGTCCTGAAAATATATGCAATTTATGATAATAATCACAGCATATATTGTTACTAGCCAATTGACTGTTCTAGGCTTGGTTTTGCAATTGGTTCTAAATTTAAATGGTTTTGAAATAAGGTTAGTTTTCTAATAAGATATTTACATATTCATATTTAATAAAACATTTCTGAATTAATATTATTTCTGAATATTATTATTACTGAGTCTTTCACATGCATAAGACAATATGCCAAGCACTTTAAATGGGAACAACTCATATTTGATATTTTTTCTGGCCTTAAAGCACAGTCAGGGCTGGGTGTAATGGCTCACATATGTAGTCCTAGCACTTAGGGAGGCCTAGGTGGGTGGATTGCCTGAGCTCAGAGTTTAAAACAAGCCTGGGAAACATGGGGAAACCATGTCTCTACTAAAATACAAATTAATTAATTAACTGGTCATGGTAGCACATGCCTATAATCCCAGCTCCTGGGGAGGCTGAGCCAGGAGTATCATTTGAACCCAGGAGACGGAGGTTGTAGTGAGCGAAGATCATGCCACTGCACTCCAGCCTGGGTGGCACAGCCAGATTCCATCTCCAAAAAAAAAGGCACAGTCAGGTGGACACATAAGATGTTCAGTTGCCATTATAGCAGTCAGTATGTAAATGCAATAAAAAAAATGAGGCAAAAATTCTGAAGACTTAGAGGAAACAGAGATTATATATTATAAAAGATTATATATTATAAAAATAATGAACATCATAGAAGATTCCATGAGAAAGGTATCACTGAGGCCCACCTTGAAGGATGAGTGGGACCGAATAAGAGAATTAGAGGAAGTGAGTATGAAGGGAGCTATACAATAGGAAAGATCTGAAGTGTGTGCAGGAAACATGTAATAAGCCATCTGGCTTGTCTGGCAAGATGTTAGGGGATTATCAGGAGAGCATAGATGTATTTTCTTAGGTATATACCTTGGAGAACTCATTCACTTTCACGGTGTAATCCCCCCAAATCCTTTAAATCCAACTTTTTTTCTCCATCTCTACAGCCAATACTACTTTACTGCTGACCACTGTCATCATCAGCTTACTGAGACAGTGTCCCAACAGGACTCTCATCCCCTTAGCAAGTCTTCATCTTTCACACCACAGCCTGGTGCTGAAGAGCAAATTGATCACATCACTCCAGGATGAGAATGCTTCAATCACCTACCTTGTCTTACATGAGTCTCATCCCTCGTTACTCTTTACTTGTGCTTCTTGGGATCAGACGTCTAAGAATGTCTCTTAATTTCTTTAAAAAAAAAAAAAAGATCATTTTTTTTTCCTTCCTGGATTGTTGTTTCTGCCCCCAAAACTTCCCTTCCTCCTGTTTTCATCTGGCAAACTCCTCTTCATCTTTCTTGTCTCAGTTTAAACGTTAGTTAATGTAATCATGTAATCATCCACTTATAAATATTTAATTGAAAAACTACTGTGCTTCAGCACTTCATTCTGCCAAACACTTTACTTGATTATCAAGACTATATGTGATGTCCCTGGTACACACAGAACACTGCAATGGAGTTGTGCAATGATCTCTATTATCTACTCTAATTCAAACCCCATAAGAGTAGAGATTTATCATTGTGACTTTATAAATAATAATTTCCTGAATAACTATTTTAGTTGTCACCTTTATGCTAATGAATACTGTATAAATAATTTGTGCATGAAGGTTCTTCAAACAAATTTGATCAATAAATGAATGAAGCTACAATACTTTCTCTTAACAAACATGATTCTGACAGCTTCTCCTGACTTCTCTCCCATTTAATTCATATAACATATTTTAACTTTTATTATGGTATTATCCTTCAGTGTCATCAAATAAGATTCACATTATTCAGTCTGGCACTGAATAGCCCCATAGATGGACTTCTCTTTCCATTTTTCTGTTATTCCAAATATGTTGAAAAAAAGTCAGGCCAACCTTTTCTGCCGCAAGGTTGATTGTAGACTCTGTGCATCAGGCTTCAACTGAGTTGGTCTTTCTTCCCACTACCTCAGGTCTGATCCGGCTGTTGGGCCAGCAGTAGTTTCATCTCTGTTCCAAAGCTTCCCTGACCTTTCACAGGTCTTGTTGAACTCCTCATTTTTTTTAATTAAAAAAAATTTTAAACTATATATATATTTTTTTTTCGAAAATACAGAAAAAAAATCTAGAATTTTATATTAGCCAAGCTTAAGCAGAGTTAATATATTTAAAAAATTTTTAAAGGAAATAAAATTTTATCTGAACATTTGAAGCCCACTCCTCTCAATCACATTCTTTTCCTTTCTATGCATTGCAATCACTATGTGAACTAACCACTACAAGAACTGTCAGAACAGTAACCATTAAAAGAACTAAAACATATGACCCAAAATAGTAAAACAAAAATTTACAAAATATACACACATGCATGCACACCCCCCCCAGTCAATATAGTAATAGCTCTCATTCCTCTGAAGAAAAAGGTAATTCTATTGACTATATATCCTTAATATACAGCAGATTTCTGCTTTAAAAAAATACATAAATCTACACTGTTATAGTTTCACTCAAAATTGTTCTTGAAATTTATCCACATTGAAATATGAAACTTTTTATTTTTAGCTACAGCATTTAATTGGTTGGATTTCACCATTTATATGTCTTTTTTCTTATTGATAAATATAATAATTTTATTTCTATAATTTTACATGTATCTCTCACTCTTGATATGCAGAATATTCATTGTCATTTAGTTTTACTTAATAGCACCAAACCCCCAAGACACACAATTTACCTACATAACAAACCTGCACATGTACCCCTGAACCTAAAATAAGGTTAAGTAAATAAATTATAATCTTCCTTGTAAATTATGGTGAACAATAAATTATTTAACAGTATGCCATTTAGATACCAGTATTTGGTTTTTAGTAATTCTATTTTGCTTTATATTGTTATTCCCACTCCACTATGCTTCTCAATTACTTTCTTGAATTTCAATTAGACACACTGTATTTCTTATTTTAACTTATATGTCTGCAAGCATTTATCGTATTTTTGTTTCTCTCTCTCTGTGGTTTTTCCATCTTGCAACTTACTAATTTTATTTTCCTCAGAGTGTGATCAGTTTTATTTGCCAGTTCACTGGATTTTTAATTTCAGTAACTATATTTTAGTTTAAGATGTTTGTATTTGATGTATGTTTAAATTTACATGCTATTTTAGTCCCTTATTTGTTTCTCATTATTTCTATTTTTTAATCTCTTTAAACTTAAAAAATTTTTACTTTATAATACCTTTCCTGCTTCTTCATTACTTTTTATATTTGTGGCATAAATTGTCCATTTGTTGCACATATTAAAATCTCTCTCAAAATATCTTTTTCTTAAGTGTGTGTGTATGAGACAACGAGAGAGAGAGAGAGAGAATGTGTGTGTTCATGCATGTAAATTTTTATTATGAATTCATCCTCAGTTGCGATTGTCAATGTCCCTGGTCTTCCCATGTGCCTTGGGATATGGGAGCATCTCTGTGGGGTTTAACATTTCTTTCTTTTGTGGCCCCAACAATTTCATATGACAGACCCAGTTTTATGTTAATTTCTCAACATTGGATATCTGAAACACACTCACTGTGAAACTATTTGGCTTTTTCAGTTTCTCCGTCTGTATCACGAGGCCAACTAAAAGCTTCATTGCCACTTCTCTGGGCCAGTGGTTATTCTTCTTGTCCTTTTTAATGGATTGGACGTCATTTATTAGTTTATCATTTCCAGCTACCACCGCCCTCATAGATTCAAGGCCGCATTTCATGGCTCAGTTGCAACATCACAACTTAAACTCTAGCTTTGTATTTCCTTCCTCTCCTTCTTGTTTTCCGTAGAATCTATTTCTTTACTTTTAAGGTAAGATATATATTAAGTTTGCAAATGAAGCATTTATTTAAAGTAAAAGACAGTCTTGTGTCTGTGAATTAGGACACTTTACAGAAGCCCTAGCCCCTTTGAGAGTATGAGATATGTACATCTATATTTTACATTGCCAAAACATTGTCAAAGGGATTGGGCATATATGTGTGTACACACACACACACACACGCACATGCACACACACACACATTTTCTGTCACTTTTGTTCTAGCGCTTATATAGGAACATAATGCATGCTTAATTGATAGGTGCTGATCTATTGATCCTACAGTTCTTAAATCTCCCATGCAATATACAACTTTTATTTCATACTTTATATTTTATGTCTTAAAAAAATACTTGATTTTATTTGACATATATTTGAATTCAGTATGCAATTGGACCAAAAAGAATTTTTGTTATTACATCGATTTTTGTGACATTTTTTATCATTATTCTTTAATCTTTTCATTACTACTATAAATGAGTGATGCATATAGAATTCCAGTGGAAAGATTTGGCTCATTCTTTGATTATAAAAGTTTAATAAGTTAACTGTTACGGTGTGAAAATCAAGGCTCTTGGATTTTAGTATTACTTACCACTATGTTCATTTGTGTCTACAGTTTACACAAAAAGAAAATAGAAAAAGAAATCCTTTAAAATTATAGCAGTGTAGAAAGTGTAGTTTTCTAACGCCCGGTTAAAAATTCCCCAGGAGAGCAGGCAACCCCTTCATGGACAAGAACAGAGACGGGTTTTGATCACAAAGCCATGAATTCTCTTTCTGATTGCTGTTTGGCCTGAAGGTTTGCTGGAAGCATCACAGTCTTAGACTGTTTTCCAGCTTTTAAATACACTAGAGTATGATTGTATTATGTGTTGACCCTGATTTATGTTGAAAACCCAGAAACATTTTTTCCAGAAGAAGTGCTTTGTGTATGTGTTAGCCTTTGAGGCCTGGCCCCACCTGAGAGTTGACTGGCTCACCCCAGTGTACTGTTCATTTATTCATATGGCTTGCCGCTAGAGGAGAAATCTTTGAATAATCAGTGGTATTTCCGTGAAATAAATACTGTGAAGCAGATATGGGTTGTTTAAAATGTATCACCATGATGTAATATGTCAATGCTCAATTATACATTTGCATGCACCTTAAAAAATCAGGTCTCTAGAGAAAAACTGATTGTTATAATACTGCTTTTCAATTAAACCTACATCTTAGGCATTCTGAGTTCCAAATTCCTAAAGCCCTCCAGTTAATGTGTTCCATGTTGTGGGGTTAATTTACATAAAGTCTTGGAGCTCCTGCTGCACTGTTTCAAATCTTGGTAGCTTTGATATTCTCCATAGTGCTATACACAAATGTTATAAACTAGTTTTTACAGAGAAAAGTTATGATTATCAGCAGGAATTAGATTCATACAGTGATCTCTAACCATATAGTACTAAAACATTATGCAGACCCCCTTCATTTTGCAGTCTCCATAAAACACATCTGTTCCACTGTATGTGTTTTGAAAATTAAATGTACTAATATCATTCCTACTGACCCGGCCGCTAAACTCACGGGGGAGAATTCCGGTGTACAACCCAAGCTGTGTTGAGTCTTCAGGTCTTTGGGGAGCTAGTAACTCACTTCATCACAGCAAAGAAAAAAGAAAGAAAAGAAGAAAAAGAAAAAGAAAATTTCCGAATACATATGCTTTCTTTTGATCAGATCGTAGAGAAATTTAGCCAATTATAATGAATTTAGACAGTATTCCTCCTTGTGAAATTGTCAAGAGTCATAACAGTCTTCTCATATCAGGATTGTGTAAAGTTTATGAGTCTTGCTTCAAAACAAGGAGAATCCTTGTAGTAAATACTTTGTAGTGGACTGATTTATTGCAGAGGATCATAATTGGGGAAAGAAAAAGCTAGTATTCATATTTAATATTAGCTTACTGTACTTATAACAGAAGATCTTGATATATTACATTTGTTTTGACAATTTATATAGGACTCATTCATTTGAATGTTTGAAATAAAACTTCTGCTTGCATAGGCTCTTAAACGATCAGTGCTGTTGAAATGCAACTAGAAATAGCAAGAGACACAAAACGATATAGACAGTGAAAGCATTACTTTAAAATAAGCTTTTTATGTCCAAGAAGCCAAATTAAATACTTTTCTGTGTGTTAAGATAAAGTAAAATGACATCATTTATGCATTTCAGCTACTCTCAGGATTTGGGACTTACCCCAGTTGCAAGGTGTATTCCACTCTCTTGTTTGACCCTCACAAAAGCAACCACATTCTTTAATAATGTATTAGAGCGCTAAGGTTCAGTATTAAAATAAAAAGTAGCAAGCCGTACAGATAAGCAGAAACATATTAAAGCTCATCATCCATTTTTTTCCTCTGCTCATTTGCCACTGACCCAAAGGTAGGATTGGTTTGAGTTGTGAGAAACCTGTATATAGACTTTCCTTTGGTTACTTTTCTCAGCCTTGCACAATGGTTCTCCAATTTGAGTGTGTAAGAAAATTGCCATAAAGCATTTGTGTATACAAAACCATGTGTATTACACTTTAGGCATTATTGTAGGGATTTTCTATGGTAATTTTAACTCTGGACAACTTTTGCTGCATGTGCTGACTTCAGAAGCTAACCAAGGAGATTTCTCTTGCCTTTACTTAGTCATGAGAATTAACACATTCCCCAGAATCCATAAAATATACCTTTATTATAATCGTAAACACGTTTTCAGCTACAAAGACACTTTCTGAAAACTCATAGTGTCCCAAGGTACAATTTTTCTCTTCTTCAATATTTAATATTCGTTACAAATTTTCCATATTTTTACAGATTTTTCATAACGTAATTTTTAGAGATTCTAGTAATGTATTTCTCTATTTCTGTCTTTTCTCTGTCTCCTCTATCTCTCATTAAAAGGAGAAATAAACAGCAACAAATTATGGACCATATAGAAACTAAACATTTTAAAGGTTTAATTTTGTAACTGGATATATACAACACCTTAATGGCCAGACTATATTTCTTTAACTATAAACACAAACAAGCAAAATATTTTGCCTGTGAAATTTCTCTTGTCCCTGAAACACTCCATTATTTACCAGTAACCATCAAAATTGTTCATTACATGTTTTATTTCAGTACTTGACTCTGCAAAGTTTTCGTAAGAATCATTGCTACTTCTGATGCTTTATCTATCATCCCTTTGGCAATATCCACTAAGTAATTTTTTCAAAGATGACCTTTGTATCCTAACTTTGTAAAATTTTACCAAGGCTAGTTGGTCTCCAACAAGGGGATCAGGAATCTTGATATCTAAGAATTAATGATTTTGGAATCTATCTCTTCCATCCTTTGCCATTCTCTATACATACTTCGAATGTGTGGAGGATGCTTTTATAAAAAACATTTTTCATGTCTTTTTTTTCTTTTCAGTTATATTTTTGTGCTAACAATTTGGGCAAAAAGAAATATTTCTGGTGTATCCTCTTTATTATAAATTTAAATTTCCCTAGAGGCTATCCTTGGAAATTTATATTATTTTAATACTGTGGTCAATTTTTTTTTTCAGGTAATAGAACTGATAATGGATCTTAGAGATTTTCTATTTCTACTCTGTCTTTGAACAAAGAAACTGATTGTCCTGAGAAAATAAAACAATTCAGTCATTTGTGACCCAAAGGTTGAGAATCCATGTTTCATGGTTCTCGGCTTGTTTTTTTTAGGATACCAAACTTTGGAACGTTTGAAGACTTCTTTATACTTTTGATTGTGGTTTTCAAAAGTGATGGGTAAGATAATCCATTGAGATGGAAAACTTAAATGTTATAACTTTTATTTATACTTGTTTAATCTCGAGCTTTTTAAAAAAGTTCTATTTTTATGTGTCTCATATCAATAATAATAACAATAAATAAGTTAAATCCAATGAGGGGTAGAGCTTCTATGATATATTTTCAATGCAAATTTTGGAAAATATTGCTGTAAATGGTGACCTAATGTCAATACTGACAATAATAACACAATATAATCAACTGGAATTACTGACATTTGTTTAGTGTTTGCACATATGAAACTCTTAAAGTTTTCATGCACGTTATTTAAATTAAACATTCCAACAACTGTGTAAGATTCTCTTTATTTTTCTTATGAAGATACTGAGGCATAGCTGGATTAAATAACTTGCCTAAGGTGGAACTGTGATTAAAATTGGTTTCTTTTGTATCCCCAAAATGCTACTCAAAGCACTGAATCATGGTTACTTCAGAGAATACTCTATCTGCTAGATCAGGATGATTCATCGCTTACTCTTATAAGAACCCTATAAGATAGCTGTGCTGGATATGATTCATTTTACAGGTTAGCTAAGTCAGTGGAAAATGTAATATAGCACTGGGATTGATCTCATTTTAGTAAAATATTTTTCTTTTTCATCCAATGACAACATTATAAAGATAATTCTACCTGAAGATTTAGAAATAAGATCTCTACAAATCTAATACATGAAAAACTCAGGGCCCTATTACTAACCAGTAACATCTCTGCCAGCAGTAAAATGCCTGGCATAAAAAAAAAAAAAGAGTGAGATAAATATTTATGAATGAATTCAACCTAATGGAGAGTGATTCAATGTAATTCTTTTTGTGCAGCCATTCACCTTTGAAGTAGGTGGCATGCCTGTGTGTGTGTGTGTGTGTGTGTGTGTGTGTGTGTACTCCACACCTAACACTAAATAAACAGTGAATGCATAGAATAACATGAGTATATATTTTAGAGAAATTTGAAGGTTTACTATTTTGTGACTTCAATATGTTAGGTTTTCTTATATTGAGTCTAGAGTGAACATTTTAATAGGTTTTCAAGAGTTTGAATTGTCCAGCAAAGCACTGTTTACCAAACAGCAAAGATATGGAACAATAATTCTCCAAGGCATTTTTCTGACCTTTCATCTTCCATTATGTTCTTCAAATTGACCCTTTCCTTTGCAGTTCTATGGTAAATTTGCTAGTCTAAAACTTTCTCATGGCATGGGTTCTGCTCAAAATTGACTCAGCTTTGCTGAATGTAATTCTTTGTACATTTGTCAAAGAGTATTCCAAGAAACACTATAACTAATAAATTGTATATTGTAGAATTTTTAATGTATATATTGCCATTGTGTTTCTCAGGGTCCCCCTGAAAAAAGATCTGTGTAAAAATAATTATTTTGGACATAGTTTCATATACGAATAGGGAGTTTTATGTAATATGAAAGAACAAAACAGTAGTTTGGTAATAGTGGGAGGATATTTAAAAATTATTCCATATTTTTGTCATAAGTAAGGAATTAAAAATTATTGTTAGGACACTAAAATGGGTTTCAAACGGCTTGTATAAACATGCAACGAAACATGGAACACCATGTGGTAAAAGGACAGGGTCCGTAAAAGAAATACTCCAAACAAATGATCAATCCATATTTGGAATAGTTACCCACTGAAATCTTATGCCACTTTGCAGAATTATGTTTTCCCAGCATTATCATATAGCCACCGCTTTAAAGGCATAATTCTAACTTAGGACCACCTAAGTTAGAATCCCTCATGTTCCAAATCCTACTTATAATTTATGTCTCCTTATCTGTCACTTTCCATTTTCACGTTTAGCTTATTGAGTCTTTCAAGCAAGAACAGTAGCATAGTAGTCTCTCTTACATTCTTATAATACTGTATAATTTAAAAGTCAATCCTCAGTAAAATCCTGTGAAAATCAGGGAAGCTATTGTTCCCATTTTATAAAGACAGAAGCAAAATCACGTTGACTTCTTGAGGCAAAATAATTTGTGTTGAACTGGGACAGCCTAGTCTGCTGATTCCTTTTTCAGTGTTTTGTTTTCTTTTGTTTTGTTTTACTGGCCCTTTATTTCCCACATTACAGCAATTGCAATGTGTATGCAGTATATCATTCTTAGTCTATTCACTAATTTGCTAATGACACTTTTTTATTTTCTGTAAAATAGCTTTATGTTTTTGAATTCACAGTATCACTTTATCCAAAGCTTGCTTTCGAAAACAACTCGAAAAATATTTTCTCTGCTGCTTTTATATAGTAGTTATTTTTATTTGAAAGGGCCTAATTTAAAACCCTGGTCAAATAATATATTCTACCATCTTGGAGGAAAGAAAATTATCACAGAAATAATGGACATATTAAGGAGTGACCTAACCAAAGATTTTTTTTCTGAAATATTAGAATGAAAATAAGAATCTTAAGATAGAAAATGAAATGCAACACTATTCTCTGTTTTAGGAATATTACTCTGTTATACAGGAAATTGAACAGTTACTTGGTAATATAGACTACTGAAGTTCCAATTCATTTATCTAAGTAAATTCTTATTCTAATATGTCAAATGTAGAAATCATTTTTAAAATACTCTGTATTTGTTACCTATAAGCATGAATGAGTTACCTAAAATTTCAGTTTCCAAAAATCAAATCCAGGAAATGAATATATATATTTTTAAAGCCAGGAAATTCCATCTGACTTAAAATGTAAATCAGCATCTTTAGGTTTTTGGACCTGAGATTAATATTAGCAGAGGACCTTATGTACTATTTCATTGATATACTTATCTGGAGATTTTAACATATATTAAGCTTTTTCAATTATATTTTTGAATATATGAAAATGAAAAAGAAAATGTGTTGTAATGCAAATGGATAATGCAATATCTGATTGTTTTTTGCCTGGGTCATGGGAAAATAATGAGAAATCAATCAAATTAAATGTATACTTTGAACTTAACATTTCATAAGGAAAAAGAAAAATTACTGTCCCTGAAACATGGAGATTTCATATCTTCCCAATACTCTGTATAATTTGAGCTCTTTCCCAGCAATTGATATGTTTTCTTTCATAATCTTTGCTTTGATAATTAAGTGATTGTCATCATCATCATCATTTGGAGTGGAAGAGGTGGGGTATGGATACAGGCTCACACCTTGTTTTCTAGCTTGAAAGCTAGAAAATATGTTCTTTGAATGTTCGTAGTGTTTATGTAATCAGTACCTATGTTGCCAAGGCTTATTGAAAACAGCTGGGTGCCTGCTGCCTGCCTCTCTCTTTGTTGGAACTGTTGCCAGAACAGGTAGTCAAAAATGGAAAGTAAGGGAAAATTCAGGCATCTGGGGTGTCTCTCAGGAAAGCAGCTGTGGCTTCCTTAGGAAGCAGTCATTGTTTCCCATCACCAAAGACTCTGTATACCCTTGGGTCCAGTTCTGGCATGGCTGGTCCTGCAGTTTATGACTTCAGACTTAGGCGAGAAACCATTTGGGCAGTCCCATCTCTGGCAGAACACTGAGAGAAATCCCCCAAGCTGCAGGCCATATGTGGGCTGCTGGCCTTCTATTACCCTCTGCTGGGAGGTTCCCATTTACTGGGGCTCTAATCATCCCTTTGACATAAACAAAAACAATACGAAAGGATCTTTTCAAAACATATCTTTTCAAGATAGACTGTCCTATTTTTAAAACCAGACATCACTGTTATTTCTATAAACATGTCATTTTTTTCCTTAAAAATGAACTCATTTTTTAAGAGACTTTTTTTGTTTCCTGCATAGTAGATAAGGTCAAAGAATTTGTTTAACGGCACACTAAACATCGTGGATGAGTAGGGTTGAATGCTATTCTGCATTTGTAAACACATGCTCTTCCCAACTGAAGTTATTGTGCATCAAGTATTGAAAACTGTTATCCATGTGAGATGCCTTAGACTTTTTTTTTATGTCAGAGAAATGCCAGTAAGTTTTGCTCTTTGGGATATACTGAAAATCAGTGTGCTGTGGTAAGAGGATTGGGAGGAAATGGGTGACACTGCCAGTCCTTTAGCACAAAAATGAACTTTTGGTAGAAGATTAGGACTGAATTATTTTCTTGATAATTTTTAATTAAAACAAACTTCTGGTTTTAAAATGTAAATGCTTTAAATTTCAGTTGTCAGTAGTAAAAGTTATTAGAAAGGTGTAGTATTTGAATTTAGATTAAATGTCATGTTTCTCATCATTCAAGAGAGTTCCGTTAGGACTCTTAAGGACTATGATGAATCCAGCAACATCTTATTCAAAAATCTTCTGTTTCAAAACATGCTGGTTATGAGGCAAATAATTTTGTGCTAATGTTAGGCATACTAAGAAAAATTAAACGAACTTGTTTCTAGTTGTAGCCAGAACTTATTTACAGACATGTAAGAGTAAAATAAGAAAATGAATGAATTTTTAAATTCACAGAACTATCTTATACTTCAAAAATTAGTGCTGTCATAGCTTTCAGAGCATGGGATCAGGTTATTTTGAATTGTTTGCCCATCACTAATTTTAATGCATACAAAAATCTCAGCAGAGGGTCATGCTAGTTATAATGGTCATCAGATGCCTTGTTATTTTTCTGCTCTTGTTTTATTCCCAATTTTATAAAAACTAAAACAGACCATTCTTAAAAGTTTTTCATAGCCCTGATTTTTAAAAAATTTTCTTCTCACATCCATAAAAAGTAAAGAACTTGAGGTTCCATGGTGAAAACCAGAGGAAGATTATTGGTGGAAAAAGATTATTTCTCTAAAAAATACTTTTATTTACTAAGATACTTTTGCCAACATGATGGTCAGTGTTCTTCCTAACATTTCTTCTCACAAATGATAATTGTTCCTTTATGAATTTAACCTTATTGCAACCTTCTCTCTATGTATCCTTTCTGTTTCTCCCCTGTAATGTTGAAGAAAAAGTCTAAAAAGTCACTCTTCTGTAGCATCAAGAACATGGATGATTAGAAAAATGAAATTCAAGCTTCAGTTTAAACAAGGCACATTTTCCAGACACCCTATGACTGTATTTATGATTTACAAATCACAGACATAATTTATAAATCAGGTCTGAGCAAGTTTGGTTGTCTCTAAGTTTTCTCTATGTGTTAGTTGCGATACATCCGTTTTCACTTTATGCTAGTGTCTACATACCTGTACTTTTGACAGACGTAAACTAAAAATATAATAATCTAAACTGGAAAAAATTGAGAAGTTAGGTCAGAACATCGAGAGTATGTGTATCAAATTAATTAGACATTCTCCAGGAAAACAATGTAAATAGTGATTTATCAGTGTTTACAAGGAAAGATAAGAATCTAGTAGTTATTCAAAGATAACTTAAAAATCCACATTATTGGATTGTCATACTCTTAGAACAAGGGTTGGTAATACTGGAATTTTTTAAGCCTATCTATCTTGTAAAAACACTATCTTCATAATGTCTAATTCAAAGATGAAAAATTCACAGATGTTTTTGAGAAATATAGCATCTATTTTCACTTTATGCTGACTGTGGTTTATACAATTTTAACCAGATGGGTGTACAAGTACAGTAGCTAATTCATGCCAACTGTATTAAAGTATATTCTTTGAATTATAGGTAGGCTTTGGAAACGTCTCAGTGATCTCCAGTCTTGTGACTAATATTTATGATTTTCAAGTGTTATCATGACAGTTTAAATGTGGTCTGGATGAACAATAGGCTTATCTTCCATAGTATTATCCAAAAGGATGCACACTTTCTTAGACAGTTTAGACTTTCAGAAGTGAGTAAATAATTGTACATGATGAAAGACAGTTACCTCTGGGGAACTGAAATCATGGTTGATATGAAAGATTCTGCATTTGTTGTGTAAATTAAGTGACTACTTTTTGTTATTCTAAGTGTCTTTTGCTCCCATTGAAGAGTAAAATAGTGAAAATCTTATATTTCCATTTTCAGAGTTAGCTGAAGGAATGAAAACTCTGTCTTAATATGTATTTTGTGCTTAACTTTTTAAAAACTTGAGTGTGTTGTGTTTAGTATTTTTTCCTGTTTGAAAACTAATAACAGTAGATATTTATTGATTGAAGGAAATACATATTCTTTTCAGTAAGTTGTTAATGCATAAGCTTTCTTTTTATGTTGTTTTTCCTCAGCTAAGAACTGTAATATATATTTACAAACTAATGTAATAGTGTTTGATTTAAAATTTAGGTAGGAAAAAATCTTTAAAGGCCTCATATTAAGCATAGCCGTGCTTGTGATCTTGATTCTCTCTTGAATGGGGTATAGAAATAAGCACAAAGAGATAATGAAGATTTCCAAGTAATAGATGCAGGATCTGGAAATTATTGCTCTAACGTTTTCTTTGCCTTTTTCTGAATATGAATAAATATTTTGGTAATATATAGAATATATTCAAAGTGAAAATCAACAATTCTCAGTTTCTTATACAGTTGGCATTTGTGAAACTGGGGTCTTGCAAAATTCTAGAAAAAAATCTATAATTATCTAATATCTTCCTGATGTTTCCAGTTCCTAAAGAGCTACAGTGCATTTGGCTTTCATTTCTATTCTAGTTCCATTGTTCTTATTTGTCCTCTTGCACTAATGAGAAATAGAGATATTTTGTAGAAATCCAGGTTTGATCTCTCTTTGGGTTCTTATTTGTATAGCAGACAGTGGTCACCTCAAAAAACAAAACATTGTGTTTAAAAGTGTATTTAACAAAGGATTAATTTTAGTTTTCTTTAATTTACAAGAAAAAAAACCACCTCATCCAAAAGTGGGTGAAAGATTTGAGCAGACACTGCTCAAAGGAGACATTTATGCAGCCAGCAAACATATGAAAAACAGCTCATCATCACTGGTCATTAGAGAAATGTACATCAAAACCACAATGAGGTACGATATCATGCCAGTTAGAATGGCGATCATTAAAAAGTCAGGACACAACAGATGCTGGAGAGGATGTGGAGAGATAGGAACACTTTTACACTGTTGGTGGGAGTGCAAATTTGTTCAACCATTGTGGAAGACAGTGTGGAAAATTCTCAAGGATCTAGAAATAGAAATACCATTTGACCCAGCAATCCCATTACTGGGTATATAGCAAAGGAGTATAAATCATTCTATTAAAAAGACATATGCACACGTATGTTTATTGTGGCAATGTTCACAATAGGAAAGACTTGGAACCAACCCAAATGCCCGATAATGATGAACTGGATAAAAAAATGTGGCACATATATACCATGGAATACTTTGCAGCCATAAAAAAGGATGAGTTCATTGTCCTTTGCAGGGGCATGGTTGAAGCTGGAAACCATCATTCTCAGCAATGTGACCCAAGAACAGAAAACCAAATACTGCATATTCTCACTCGTAAGTGGGTGTTGAACAATGAGACCACATGGAAACAGAGAG
Organism: Plecturocebus donacophilus; assembly: GCA_004027715.1. Lineage (NCBI taxonomy): Eukaryota > Metazoa > Chordata > Mammalia > Primates > Pitheciidae > Plecturocebus > Plecturocebus donacophilus. The sequence continues at coordinate 206,540 of PVKP010000073.1, forward strand.
GGGAACATCACACACAGGGGCCTGTTAGGGGTGGGGAACTAGAGGAGGGATAGCACTAGGAGAAATACCTAATGTAGATGACAGGGTGATGGATGCAGCAAACCACCATGGCATCTGTATACCTATGTAACAAACCGCACGTTCTGCACATGTACCCCTGAACTTAAAGTATAATAAATAATTTAGAAAAAATACTGCATATTTAATGTGCTTCCTTTAAAACAATTCTTACTGTTGTGATTGTTATAGTTCTATTAAATAATCAGTTATTTAGTATTTTATAAGCCTTACTATTATTACAGAAATAATTTTTCTGAAAAATGTATTCTTCTCTTTAGGGCTAGTGTATGCATTTGTTAAGAATACAAAATATGTATTCTAATTCTTAACAAAATTTTAGAGAAATTTTAGGAAATAAATATGTAAACCTATATTTGGCTGAAAACTTATACAATTGACCAAATAGTAATAACTTTTCAATTGATTGTAAAGTGACTAAGTCTGACATCCTTACAAAAATGCCATTTTATACTTAAAATAAATCAAATTCTTTCCTTGAAAAAGTAGAGTAAGTGACTTTACCATTCAACAAAATGACTTAGCTTATTTAACATGGTTATTCATCTTATTAGTGATTCAGGCATATATGCATAATCATACTGCTGCTGCAATGCATACAAAATTGAATAAGATATAACTCGGTGAGTGTTTCCTCTTTTAATCTTGGTGACAATAAGTACATGTTTGGGAGACTAAAAATTTTGGCAATTTCAGAGATTTTATTTCTCTTTTGAATAATCACTCAAGTACATTAAATCTCTCATTGTACTTGCAAGTTTGTCTAAAAGCTAAATTATTTGAAAAGTCTTATTTTATCACTTCCACAAAGGCTGTAGGAGGTTGCTAGCTAGTTGTAATTGAAACTTTCCACTGCTTAAGGAGACATTTTTCTTTTCTCTTCAGGTTGCTTGTGGATTAATACAGTAAGTGGATTAAAACCAGAACAGACAGATATGTACATAGGTGTAAGTCAAATCTACCAGGTTTCTTTGTACTTTGAGGGTTTGCAATTTGAGAGCATGCAACAAGCACACAAATACCTCTTACACTGTTATCTCCTTTAAGATTAGATGCTGGATATGCTCATCATTAGAGCAATTCTGAATAAGGCCTCTTAAAACACAGACATAAATCTGGGTGAAATGGCACATCCCTATAAGCCCAACTACTTGGGAAGCTGAGATGGGAGGAATGCTTGGGCCCAGGAGTTGGAGTCCAGCTTGGGCAACATAGCAAGACCTTGTCTCTTAAAAGCAACACACACACACACCCCTGAGAAGAGCAGCAGAATAAAATGCCAGTCTCCACTAGGCTTTTAATATGGATTAGGGACAGATTAGCCACCTGCCAATTGATGAACTTTTTGGAAAGGCGTGGTGGAAACGCGACAGCATCTGTACAGGCCAAAGTTCAGGCATTAGAGTTGAGGTTCCTGGGAAGTCAAGGAAATAGCCTGAAGACAAGGACCACTAATGATGTGTTAGTGCAAGGAGGGCTTGACACTAAGAATGAACTTCCTCTGCTTTATATTTTGAATCCAGCTGTTAAAATCATGGGGCTTGCCTAGAACTAGGATAAAATAATTGTGCATTGAGTTTGTATATATCCGGAAACATCATATCTGGAGGTTAGAGACAAATATTGCATAATAAAAAGTACAATTTTCTTCAATTCTTCTGCTAGCCTAGGTCGGAATTCTGTCTTTGTTTAACAAATATTTAAGAAATGTGTTAATGAACTATCAAGTAAAGTGATACATTCAGTCTAATCAACTAAGGAGGTCTAAAATAAATGGCTTAATACAAAAATCAAGAGAACCGTTGGACAAAGGAAAATTTTAAATGGAGTGACTACAGTAATCAAGTGGTTATATTGAGTCTACATTAAATAATTTTCTGGCTTAAAATTATACCTGCAATATATATTTGGATCTATTATACATTATATATGATATATAAAAACACATATATTCTAAAATATAAAATCAACTGTTTTCTTCTGAAATATTTTCTAATGGAATGGTGACTATTTCAGAGTCACATATTTTTAAAAGGACACATTTATTTTATTTTATTTCTATGATCGTGTGCCAATCTGTATTTTATTATATGTAAAAACTCCAGATTTGTTCTTAAGATATTGATTGTGAAAGGGTCTCAGAAGCCTAGCAGTTACTGACACAAGAACAAAAAGTAACTAGGAAAATCCAGGTGATGACTGCAAAAAGGAAATGAATTCACTGTGGATGTTCGTATTCTTTGAAATGATTTCCCAGGTTTTACAATTAGATTTTCTTGGGGTTACTAGGTAAATGTGAAACATTATTGTAGCTCTGATGTTTAGTAGTTCTGTGATTCCTTGCTAATACCACATGATTTTTGAGTTCCCACTGTCTCACTGCCAAATTGGATACCAGTACTCCAAAGTTTGTCATGAGAATTAGGTGACATAATCTAATATAGGCATGTAGCACAATGCTGGTCTAAGCAAAGGTCTCCAGTGCATGTCAATACAATCGGATCCTGAGCCTAGGCTTAACCAGTTGTATATCTCTTTGAAGGGATAACACATAGGAGCCTGACAAGCAAGTAAGCAAGCAGCAAAATAAGACTGTGAACTGCAGCATTGCAGTTTTGGTAGGAATTTCAAAGCATTTCAGAAATTGAAAAGGAGAAGATTTTTGTGATTTAGTTAGAGGTAGGTCCTAGAGAATAAAGGATGTGAATCACAGTTTCAAAAGTGGAAAGATTTAGTGGGAAATGGTGGATCAATAACAAGGCATAACTAGAGTTGCAACCTCTTCCACTTTCTCTTTAGGTAAAACTTTTTAATAGTACTGGGAGTTGAGATGAAAGTATGGACAGTCTAGGGGAATTGAGAGTAGAAAAGAGGAGAATTATGAGATTTATGAGAATACTCTGAAAACTTTATATACAACTTTGAGGTTTCACTGAAGTAATTCTCCTCAGCCTTCCCTCACGGGGATCATCCTTGCAACTGTACAATAAAGACTTCTATTGCCAAATACAGCTTAGATTCCACCACCTTGCGCAACACAAGGTATCTATTAGTTGCTTGCTGAATATTCTTGATCTAAAGTAAATGATTTACGCTGATACTATAGATTAATCATCTCTGTCTCACTCGAAAAGCTATCTTCTCAGCACCATTCTCAGCATTAACCCATTTTCATGGACAAATGCTGTGACTCACTGCGCGAGTCTTAGAGCTTTCACAAATGCTACCCCCATCGCTGTATTATTTTACCTGGCACCACCAGGAGAAATCCCATGAGGTCATTTCTCTTGAGTTACAGTCAAAAGAAACAAAATCAAAACCAGCCTTTAAATATATTGTATTTGACTTCTGAGGCAACTCCAGAATGTTAATATTATTCTTGACTTCTCCTTCAATTTAACTGCTGATTTTATTTTTAGTATTTTTCATATTGTGGGTGTTGTATGCTAAAAGGAATGCATGAATTTAAAGAGGTGCATCAAACTGGCTAATGTGAAGGATGGTGGTTCTCTAGAAAGATCCAGGGAGTTCATATGAAACTGGACAACCCACTCCTAAATCTAAACATCCTTGTCTGCGAGGGATTTTTGGCTTGTTTGTATTTTGGTGGTTGTTGGCATATTTTCCTTATTCATGCTTTAATAGCAAAATCAGCACAGTTCAAGGTATTTTCTGTGAACTGACAGTTGTCCTTAGTTAACAGTCTTGACTTTACCACAGTTTCCTACCCCAGAATGCTCCCACGACTTCATTTTATTACTTAAATATGCTCTCTTTGTATATTTTAGTGAATCTTCCAGTTATAACGATATTCTTTTTGGGCAGGGGCATCTGGTCCTATTCTAATAGTTTGGAGGGGAAGTATACACATATATGAAAAAATACAGAGAAACTCCCACACAAGTATCCCAATAACTCTGGTTGTTTTAGCATTGTTTGCTTTCATCATCATTCCAGTACTCCCGGACCTAAAATGGTGATCAGGAAAGCAATCCTATAGTTTTAATTATTAGTGCCTAGGTAAGAGCAAAGGGAAGGGCTTGCTTTTGGGAAACTTGATGGTGCAAAGACGATGACCAGTACCTGTACTGAACAAACTCAATGAACTTTGAGGCTGCTTTATTATGATTTAGTTAAGTCTTCAGTGTGAAAGAAATTTGCAGTTACATTTTTACACCTGATAAGATCAAAAGACTGAGGAGGTAAATCAGCAGCAGTGTTCAGAATTTAATTCACACTGGGCGAAGTTCATAGTAAGGTAGATCATATTGCCTTGGAGGGATTCTTTAACAATATTTTTATTTCTCCTATTCCAAAGGTTTCTTAACTTATGTAAGCAATTAGATCATTTAATATAATATGTACAACATGCTGTACCCCAGATGTCAGAAGAAATGTTTGAATATCAAACTTACTAACCACATTGTTTGAAATGACCCAGATTTGTGAAGATAAGAAAAAGCCACAGAAATAAAATTTCTTAACTCCTGCTTCTGTCTTCACATGCCATGTTTTAAGTTAAATTGGCTAATTTCTATCAGTGAACAACTGCTACATTTAATTTAAATAACTTCCTAAAATGTCCATGTTGATTTTCCTCTAGGGAAATATTTTTAATTCAGTTGAGCAAAAGTACTGATTCACTTCTACTTTTTTTTTCTGTTTGTCTTTTATTTCTTCAGATTGTTTTTTCCATTTGCATTGCTTTCTGGGGAGTTAGAAGCATGAAACAACTCACCTCTGGCCCTTGGAAATAACCTGAATTGGTACATAATTCTCTTCTTTTAATCAGTTGTCCATAAGCATATTATGACTGCATATTAAAATGTAATTATCTTATATAATGCTTATATGAACTATTTCTTTAATGAAAGGTAAAATTACTTATTTACTATTGTTTTCTTTTCACATTTGTTATTTTCTATCAAAATTAAAGTCAGTTGTGGTTACTTCCCCCCTTTATTGCTACAATTAAAAAAAAGATTCAAATATAATGATGTTATATTAACCGATAGCATATAAGACAAGTATAAAAAGAAGTGATAAAACTTAAAAACAGTGAAAAAGAAGGAATATTGCCTATGCATCGATTTAACAATGTTTTCTTTGATATTTGCTAAATGTATGCATAGATACAGATTTGTAGTCATAAAAATGTATTACATTAATTGTCTTACTAAGGCCTCATTTACCTTTGCAAACCATATTACCTAAGGAGCTGCATTCCAGAAAAAGACATCAGTGAAAGAAAAATGAATAGAATTTGTCAGAATTAGTGTGTTCAAGTGGTTGCTTTATCATACATTTCTCTAATATGTTTGGTCAGTTTGTTTTGGCATACTGAGCAGCATGCAGCAATTCTGTATTACTTAAAAGTGTCACAACAATGTTAATTCTCTAAATAAAATTACCCAAGGTGGTGTGTGTACATTGTTCATTCGGATTGTAAAAATCAGCCAAGTGTTTCATTAGGAGGAAACTGACAGGGATACGCATGGTGAAGTCCAAAGAAGGAGGACTGGAAAAAGTTAAAAATATATATATTTGTTATTCATTTCTCCAGTATTTCTTGAAATCAAGTTAAGATTTAATTATTCAATAAATTTAAATAATCAAAGACACATGTATTAAAAAATTAATGCTGTCCTTCCTTGAGCTTTGCCTGTATTTATCGCTGGGTTAAAGAGCCTGACTAGTAGATAATCTCATATTAGAAATACGTTATTTAATCTTTGAATGGACAGAAGTATTGGAGTATTAAGAGAATCTGAAGGTGTCTGTGAACTCAGGATACAGAATTGAAGCACATTTAGTTTTCCACGTGGAACAACAGAGGAAGACTAAATTTTGCATGATGAAAATGTAACAAATTCTATCTCAAGTATCAGAAGTGGGTTTGGCTTTGCTTCATTCTTTTTACACTGCTTAATTTAACACATAGTTATAGAAAATACGTAAGCCTGTAACAAACACTAAATCCTGCTTTGGTCCCTTACCAACTATTTTTGCAGAGTTTTGTATGTACAGAATCATGTTACAGTAGGGAGCCCTCTGCTGGCTTGAAACTATGAAATTTAAGACATAAATGTTCTCAATTTATGTCTTAAGCCCGATTCTACATTCTAGAGACTTTTCAGTGTGTAAAACCCATTCTTGAGTAATGGCAAAGAAAAAGAGACTTTTTGCTAATCTTTAAATAGTTGTTTAGTATGTCAGAAGAGCTTAATGGTGTCCCAAGGAATGATGCATAAATACGTGTATATCCTTTTGTAACCGAGTGGCGGGACAACAGGGGCTCAGCTGCCTCCCCGTGGTCGCCAAAGATGTAACCGGGTGTGTCGAGGCTCTGAGAGAGAGAGAGAGAGAGAGAGAGGAGAGCGCACTGCCATGGGAGGGGATCCCAGAGCAAAGTGGCAGTGGGATTTTAACGCTGCAGTTATTCCCGCTCCATTCATGTTCTTGTCCAACGAGGGGAGTTCTTTCAAACTTCCTCTGGGGTGATTGATCTTCGGCCCTGATACTGGGTTGGCTGCTAGGTCCGCAGCAGAGGCCCTTCCTCCCAGAGCTTTTCTCGGGCTTTTTGAACAGAGGCGCACACCTGGAATTTCTACCTAGCCAGCGGGCTGGAAAGTCAGACAAAGAACTCCAGGTTTCCAGTGGGGACGTGGATGGAGGCATGGCACTGGGAAGTTCCTATCTTTGAAACCACGCCTCTTGTGGACTCGGTTTTCCTTAACACAGTCCCTCACTCTAATATATGTGAATTTATAGGAGTAGTCTAAAAATGTGTTTAATAATGGAAATGTTAATAAATCATTCCCCCAAATGATAAAAGATCCTTCTGCGCTAAAGTTCAGTTTTCTTTGAGTAAATTGAAATCTGCCTGTTCTCTCTTTTCTCTCTTGGGTTTACTCACTATGATTGTGAATGGTTTTCTACTAGAAATACAGATATTATCAAGATACCAATTTGTGCCAGTGAAAGTGGGAGTGGTTACCAGATAGGTAATATTCCTGAAACCTCCCACAAAAAATTATAACAGTGAGAAAATTACGACGATGAGAAATCTGACCTAACAGACTCCATCTTGCTTCTAACCTCCAAGCTGTCCTTGTTTATTCCTGGGCACAGGCCAAGCTAACTTTGGAAGGAACTTAGTTTATAGTTTAACTTTGAAACAAAAATGATAACAGCCCTTTCCCAAAACAAACTCCTTTCTTGCCTGGCGATCAGACTGATTGTTAGTCGCCTTGCCTGTGGAGACTAACAAATTGGCCACAAAATTAGCGAACAGGCTTTTGAGTCATACAGCTAGAGGCCACAAGATTCTAAATCTCAGCAGTTGCTCGTAGGGATAACATCACTATTGTGAAACCTCAGATTGGTGCTTGAGATATTTTTTAGCTCCTGCACTCCATGGAGCAGCTGGCACCATTCAGATGGATAAACTGGCTCATCTGGTCCTGTGGCTCCCACCCAAGAGCTGACTCAGCCAAGAATAGCTTCAAGTCTCTATGATTTTTATCTCTGACCTGATCAATCAGCAGTCTGCATTCCCTGGCCACCTACCCACCAAGGTATCCTTAAAAAACTCCAGTCTCCAAATTTTCAGGGAGACTGATTTTAGTAATAATAAAACTCCAGTCCTCTATTCAGCTTGCTCTGTATGAATTAAACTTTGTGTATTACAGTTTCCCTGTCTTGATAAATCGACTCTATCCTGGCAGCAGGCAATGAACCCATTGGGCGATTTCATTCCTAGGGCCTCTGTGCATTATTAACCAAGGCAATTGATTCTTCACTTTATTCTTTAACCCTGCTAATTTTTCAGTCCAGTTTTCTTTTGCAAAACACTAATACATGATGACAGAACATACAGCTATTATTAATGTTGTAAATTGATCTTGAGTGATACCATGTAATTTATGCTTACTGGAAGGACTTTAACTGTCTCTCTCTCACTTTCTCTCTCTCTGGAGGGAAAGTCCTAATAATGGGATTCATCAGTTACTCAACACTTCTATTGAAGAGATGCAAATTGACTTTGCAAATCATGTGAAGACATTTACTTTTCCTAATCTACCATAAGAAAGGTTAGGGAGAGGAAAGAAGCATTTGTTTATTGAGTAGTCCTCTATTAGTATTATTTGATTTAGTCTCTAGAATCCTGTGTTAGGAGCTGTTAACATCACTTTACAGAAAATAATTTTGAGTCTCAGAGAAGTTAAATAACTTGCACAGGCCTATGAAACATAAGTGACCAAAATAAAATTTAAACTCTCTGAAGTTGAATGTCGAAGACCATGATGTTTCACCATTCCATAATGTCAGACATCTAAGCCTTTAGAAGTATAAGCTGAGGACTTTAAGTTCAGATTATTTTCCATTCAGTTTGATGCTCCCAGATACAAAATAAAGTTCTCAGCATAAGTATTTTAGTTATAAGATTAGTAGACAAGGTGAATGAGTCCAAAACTTCTAAACCTTCTAAGAATGGTGATGCCCTAGGTTTACTTATAGGATTGTCATATGTCTGAAAGAAGCTACAGGACCTTTTAGTTTTCTCTAGAACTGCTCATTACAGTAGCTCTATTTGTTGTGTCATTGACTTCCACATCATTTCATTCCATTAAATTATTTTTGTTAAACTGAATCTAATCATCTCAGAGACCTGATATTTAGCAATATGTGCACTCCTAATCATATATCAGATGTTCAATTAGTTGCTAAAATATATGAGCCCTTGTTATATTTAACATTAACAGCTTACATGATTATTTATTAAAGATTTCCAAGTTTCATTTTTACTAGTGATTATATAATTTAATCCCTCAGTTTGGAATCTGCAATAGAATCATTGAGTTGAATTCTTTAATATATGGTATACATTATAGTGTACAGTAATAGAATTTATTCGGGAGAGCAATAGAAAATAAGCTTCCTTGTTAATGTCCCCACCCCCCTGCCATGTTCTCAGATTCATAGACTCCAGAAACCCAAGATAAAATAGTAAAAAACAGACAAGTTTGGCTTTCAGAATCTTGAAACATTTTTGATGTTACGATGTTCAACAACACAATGGAAGCAGCTTGGCTCTATCTTAAGCCTGCCTCAGTAATAATAATAATAATAAAAGACAACATTCTATCCATTTCTATACATTATCCATTATTAGAACATTTTTTAAATCTCACTCCAGTTCTGCCACCCTTTTTTTTGGACATCATAACCACTTACATTCCTTCCTCTCCAAGACACAATTAGAAAAAGTTAGCAAATTTAGCAAGCATTGATGTTTTTCTCTTGCAGATTGTGCTTTCTTTTCGACATTCTACAACTCTAGCACTATTTAAGTGAAAATTTTCAACCACCCCAGGCACCCCAGTATCCATGAATCAAAATAACTTTATTCCTTGGGCATGTTCTTCCTTTGTTTTAACAGCAATAAGCACGAAATTATAGCCTGTCTTGATTTACATCACAGAAACCAGAAAGAAGCAGTCTTTGCCTTTATGCATCAGGATTACCCGTGGATCTTTTTAGAAATGGAAATTATGTTTGTAACATTGAATTTAGTAAGATTGAGGACATGCCAAAGAATCCATATTTTTCAAACCTCTGGCAATGATAAGGTGCAGAAGCTACAGCCAAACTGGAATGAAAGAGAACTTCTCTGGTCCTTCCTGTCAAGTTTCAGAAATATGCAGAAAAGTTGTACAGTGTGAGAGAAGATTGTTTTACAGCAAAGATGTTAATTAAGAGAGGTGATAATGATTAAGTAAGCATGGAGATTTAGACAGGGCACCAAAGTTTTCTGTTTTGCATGGGATCATTTTGCAAACACTTTAAAAGAAACTGAACCAGCCAGGCACAGTGGCTCACGCCTATAATCCCAATACACTGGAAGGCCAAGGCCGATGGATCACCTGAGATCGGGTTCAAGACCAGCCTGACCAATGTGGTGAAACCCCATCTCTACTAATAAAAGTACAAAAATTAGTCGGATGTGATGGCGGGCACCTCCCGAGCTACTTCGGAGGCTGAGACAGGAGAATCGCTTGAACAGTAAGCCGAGATCCCGCCACTACACTCCAACCTGGGTGACAGAGCAAGACTCCTTCTCAAAAAAAAAAAAAAAAAAAAAAGGCAGAGTGTGATGGCTCAGGCCTGTAATCCCAGCACTTTGGGAGGCCGAGGCAGGTGAATCACGAGGTCAAGAGATCGAGACCATCCTGGTCAACATGGTGAAACCCCATCTCTATACTAAAATACAAATATTAGCTGGGCGTGTTGATGTGTGCCTGTAGTCCCAGCTACTCAGAAGGCTGTGGCAGGAGAATTGCTTGAAGCCGGGAGGCAGAGGTTGCAGTGAGCTGAGATCGCATCACTGCACTCCAGCCTGGCGGCTGGTGAAAGAGCTAGACTCTGTCTCAAAAAAAATGAAAAAAAAAACTGAGCCAGAAAATGTAAAAGCTATGTAAGCATCAGCGAGCTGGAGAGTGAATGAAGTTAGGGCAGGGAATGGAGATAGAGTTAAAAAATATTTTCACCGTAGATCCTGTTTGTATTTGTCTGAATTTTCGTTTTTAATGGAAGATTATACGTAATGGTAATAAAATAGGCGTTAGGAAGAAGTTATTTAGGCAGATGGTGATAAATCCTCAGTAAGGTTTTCCTTTTTAAAAACAGCCCCCAAATCATTTTCTTTTCAAACAAAGAGTAGTTGATAAAATCAAGCTGCAGACATGGAGGGCAAGCTAGAAGTTTGCCCAGGTAAATGCCAGAAGTTGTGCCAACAGGAAGGGGGCTGCCTGGGGACTAGGCGTGTTCAAAATGGTGGCTTTATCTTCCCTTTTTTGCCAACCACGTGTACAGTAAGGAGCAGACAACATGGCGCCAGCCAAGTACAAAATCCATTTGCATCCTAAAAAGATTAGGGTGGAGTGACCAGCTTCCTCCAGTGCCATGTAAATGTCTTACTCAGTACAGCCAATCCTTGGGCCTTATGTAAATCAGATGCCACCTCTCAAGCCAGTCTGTAAAACCCCATGCACTTCACCAGGGCCATGGAAGACCCACTTGGGCACCCCTCTCTCTCTGCAGGAGAGAAAGCTATTCTCATTTCTCTTTCTTTCTCCTATTAAACACTCTTAAACTCGCTTCTTTCATGTTTCTGTGTCCTTACTTTCCTTGGCGTGAGTCAAGGAACCTCAGGTATCTACCCCAGACAATGACACTGCTTCACTATTAAAATATACAGGAGGGTTAGGTTTGGTAGATCCCTATTTTACACTTGCAGCATCTTCCAGGGTCTCTTGTGGTAGTGTGAAGTATGCATGCACATGAAGAGAGCTCTCCCTGTAACACAAAGTTAAATGTAAAAGATGTCCATACGTAATGGTTTCTGTCCTCCTCTCATGATATTCAGGCAAATCCAACTAACACATGCCTTTCAGAGACATTAGACAAGTGCAACTAACACATCCCTTTCCCAGACAGTACACAGCATGCATTTTAACTTACTGGTGAAATGATGTCTGCTGAGACAATCAGAGTCTAAAGTCAGTTAATTCTCTCTAGACAGGGGGTATTGGAGATCATCTAAAAATGGCACCTGGTAGCCACATGGCACACTAGGAAACCTTGGCTTGGCCTACGTAATATGCTGCAAGATGCATAAAATCATCAGGCTGCCATGAGCCCCTCGCTACCAAATTAATAACTCCATATTTAGTAAGCTAAGTACTGATTTGCTTTTGAAGAAAATTTATGCTAAACACATAATTTGCATAAAATGTTTATCAACTTATATTATTCACAGGGTAGGGGAAGGTTAGTGATATTACTGATTGCACAAAAACTGGAAGACATAAATGTGCTGAAGAAACATCAGGATCTATTTCAAAAGTTTGTACTCATTTTAAGATATTCATGCTCAAAGGCAAGGATCTAACACATGCAATTGCAGAGGGCATATGCACTCTCTGAAATGCATCATTATTTAGAGTAAGAGACCCTTTTGAGTTATTTTACTTACATATTTTTTCTTTTTTTATTTCACTTATTTAATCGTTACAATTTTATTGCGCACAAACAAAAAATAAAGTAACAGCAATTAATGTGCTAGCACCATCATTGAAGAACTTTTCAATCAGTTAAAAGATACCAGTTTCATCCCACTGTCATCTGATTTTCCAAATGGAAATTCAGCTAATACCAATCATGAATCAGCATTTTCATTCAGTTAATGGAATTGAAGTAATTTTTTAACAGCCTATCCCATCAAATGTGAAACATTTAACATTATTACAAGTTAAAAAATTTAATACTGAAAATAAAATTAATTTGTTTTGTGGTGATAGTATGAACAGAAATTTTGGTGGATTAGTATGATACAAAGCAGTGTTGTTTCTAAATTAAGAGATTCTTAGCAGAAAAATTACTTGAAATTGCTTGTGGTGGACATAAAATTAATAATCATATTCAGGGAGCTATATTATCAAAATCTAAAAATATTTTGTGTATACAAAGTTACAGATTGCCTAGGAATTTGTTGGAAAACTGAGGTTAAATACAAAAGAATACATCAACATGAAAGTGTGTTTTGTTGCCAGACGTCAGGTTTTAGAAGTGAATAAGGCTTTGAAGAACAATTTTGTAAATCAAACCTGTGTCTTCTCATGTTACTGAACTTTATGATAGAATCTGTCAAACTTGGTTGCATTTGTTTAACACTAGTTGAAGATCTTTAGACAAATGTCAATGAAGAGTGACAAAACTTTTGTTCACGAAGTTCTTAGTGAATTTCACTTATTGAAAACCAAGTTTGCAAACAGGGCGGTACTGAAATTGAACTCTATTAAACTAGAAAAGGACTGAACAAATTATATAATAAGAGTTCCAACTTCAAGTGAGATTTAACTCTTACACCCAAATTGAAGCTTGAGAATATTGATGAAGTCTCTAGTTCAAAAGAGATAAATTTACATTATGTACCAAAAAGGAACAGAATTTTAAAGCCTATAATTTCACAGCTTCTAAATTTGGTAAAATAATTAACGAGTAATAAATAAGACCAATTACTTGATACATTTTGCTTTGTAAAATATTTTTGAAGTGTTACTCTAAATGTAGACAAAAATACAAGAGCTATGACATATATTGGAGTTAATTATTTACATCATTTAACAAGAAAAAAATTAGAAGAGAAAATAAACATTTACTGCATTTTTAAACTTGTTAGATACTTCATTACCTGTAAAGAGACTATTTTCACAATATAAATGTTATACAGAGAAAAGTCATTTGCAAGTGTCAACACTTTTGATTGTTTTAACCATGAGATGAAACTGAGAATAATTTTATTTTAAAATGCAAAATAATAAGACCATATTAGAAACAATATCTTCAAAAAATGCCACTGACATGCTATTAAAGATAGAAGTGACTAAGAAAACTGATTAGTGAGTATATATTAAGAATAATTATTCTGTTTATATCATTTTTAATATTCTGTAATCTAGATGATTACTGTGAAGGTTTATTAAAAATTTGCTTTGATGACATTGAAACAGGAAAGTTCCCTGACCCCCACCTGGGACTTGTGACAGAAGTGTGGCTAGTTTGCTTGACCAGTGGTGCTCAAACCCCTTATGGGAGGAGGAGTACACAAATGGGCAGGTGCAGGAGGCAGGGTGAGCACTTTGGGGCTCTGGCACCACAGTAGCATCTAGGGGTGTGTTACAATTATGCTCTGTTAGCAGTTGCTGTCTATGGATGGTGAAGTGTTAATTGGCTCAGTGGAGAGTCAGGGTGACAGCCTTTTACTCTCTGCCCTCTTGGTATCTGGGTCTTTGTCCAGTGTCCAACAAGAATCAGATCATGCATACCTGAAGGATGATGAATGTGAGGATTTTACTGAGTGATGGAGGTAGCTCTCAGTGGGATGGATGGGGAAATGGAAAGGAGATGGAATGGGAAGATGATCTCCCCCTGGAGTTTGGCTGTCCCCTGGCTGATCTCCTCTCCAGACATCCCCAGCCAAATTCCTCTCAGTGTTCAGACACTCCTTCTCTTTTCTCCTTCTCTGCTGTGCTGCTCTGCCGCTCTTCCACTCTTCTGCTTGTGGAGCCCGGGGTTTGGGGCTTTTATGGGTACAGTATGGGTGGCATGGTGAGCCATGGTGGTTTTGGAAAAAGCAACATTTGGGGAGGAAAATGGATAATTTATTTAGGGTCACAGTTTCCAGGCTTGCTGGTGGGGCCTTTGATGGGGAGTCCGACCATTCTGCCCTCTCTCCATATTAACATAGTTTTGTTATTTTTCATTTTTTGAAAAAAACTTATTTTTAGAAACAGTTTTGAATGTTCTATTGTGTAAATTTACCAACATATTAAAACAGATTTTTGATGAATAGTTCTGTGTTTGTGTGTGTATGTGTGTGTGTCTGTGTGTGTGTGTGTATGTGTATGTGTGAGAGAGACAGGGAGAGAGAGTGAGAGTGACAGAATTATTTTATTTGATCAATAATTGAGATAGTCACTCTACCAATAAAACCTATGTAAGCCATTCAGAAATATACTAGAGACAGGAAAATTCTTTTACATCATTTAACACTACTTGATGTGTCTATGCTGAAGAGTCAGAAGTGGAGTTAAGCACTTTCTGTGTCTTACATTCTAAACATACTAGACAAATAAAAGAATGGATGACTCAGTGCCTTGAAAAACTTTTAATGGTAAAGTGATTTTAAAAATCTGAACTAATTTATTGAGACACTTGAAGAACAATGATTTTCATCATTGAACAGTTTCAAGAATCCATTCAGGTTGATGAAGACTTACTTTGTGGCCCTTACTTATAAGAGATTCAATTATTAATACATAAAAGATACCTGACAAAAGTTCATGTTGAGTAGTTTGGTGTTCAGCCTCTACTATGTCATCTGACTAGGGCGGTGTTTCCAAATTTGTGGGCTGAAGTTTATCTGCATCAAAACACCTGCTACCTCCAGGGCCCCGTCTTAGACTGAAGTCATCCAGACCTCAGGTTCTGGTATGTGTATAAATTCATAGCTTCCCAGGGGGATAATGTGCAACCTAAAATATGAGAATCCCTGTTCTAGAGGGAAAGAGGGTTCACATAATCTCCCACATTTAGCATGAGATAATGTTAGTTGGTAGCATATCTTGTGACCAGAAGCTTCTTTGCATGCTTGTGATTGCTGATCCTTGAATGGTGTAAAATTTTCTTTCACCTTTTATAAAGAAGCTGTCCTTTTTCTATTTCTTTAAAATATAAATTTTATATATTTCCAAGGAAATAACCAACATCACCTTTAAGCTCTTTAAAATAACTTTGTTCCCAAAGAAATGCCTTAATTGTTAGCACACATGTAATAAGTAATCCATTTATTGAGTTTCTTGAAGATGAATTTTGCTTGGTTGCAGAAACCAAAGGTAGGAATTGTATTTAGACTCTCTTGTCAATTTAGCCACTTACTAGATGTGTGACCTTGAACAGACATGGGAAGTGAATAAGAGGTCTTTAGGAAACAAGGCACATAACCCAGTCTGGTCATTCTTTTCCTTGGTTCTTCAGTAAAAATTGAGAGCAATGGTCCAGGTCATGGCTGTGTTCCCTTGCAACTCTGACTTTCCTATATCAGTTAATCCAAATTACTTCTGTATTTTAAAGTAATAAAACTCTGTTTTAATTAGATTTGGACTACTCAATAATTTGTATTTCATTGGTAATGAATTAATGAGGTTTTATTTCATAGTATGTTCATTAGAATTAAGTCAATAGGGACAACCTTAGAAAGAAGGGAACCAGATGATTCAAATGCAAAAATAAAATTTCCTTCATTCTTTTAAGAATCTTAGAACAGTTTTACAAATTCTGATGCTTATTTTTCAGACATACTTCCCTTTCGGATGCCTACTGTCCTTTCCCTGCTGTATATTTTATTCTGTTACTTCTATTTCTTTTACTACCCTTATTCTTTCCACTATAGAGAAATCAAAGCTTTATATGAAGTATGATCTACTTTACTCTCTGCATGCTTACAAAGTCTGCCAAATTTTGACTTACTAGTTGAAAAATTGCTTCTTTAGCCTTTTTATTCTTTTGGAAGAGTAGAGAATCTCAGGTAGTTTCTTAATGAGCATTTCTTCTGATAATAAAAGCAAACAGCTTTTCACTGTATATATAGCACTTAAAAATCTTGAGTATCTAGACTACACAAACACCTCAGGAAATTCAGGTCATTTGATACATATGGAGGTGGGTAGCTCCTTGGAGCAGCAGTGAACATCCCAAAACACAAAAGGAAACTGCTTACTGTGAGCATTAAGAAAAATTTAGGTTTTAAATTTATTATGAAATATAAATGGTAAAAAAAACTGTACTTTTAAGCGAGTATTATAATGTTTTAGAAATGTAAACCATCAGCTTAAAAATTCATCAAGAAATAACTTTTTCTATTGTTACATCTCTGTGCTTGAATATGTGAGAAGACAAGATCAAATCTAAAACTTGACTTTCTTTAGATATTTTCA
This sequence comes from Plecturocebus donacophilus, assembly GCA_004027715.1. Classification (NCBI taxonomy): domain Eukaryota; kingdom Metazoa; phylum Chordata; class Mammalia; order Primates; family Pitheciidae; genus Plecturocebus; species Plecturocebus donacophilus. The sequence continues at coordinate 223,177 of PVKP010000073.1, forward strand.
TAACTGAAATTCAATGTACAACTTTGTGTCTTGATGAGACCCTGGAGTGGTATGGAAGGTGGGATGCACTGTGGATGTTGCTGATAGGAAAGAAGATGCTGTTTCTTAATATTTATTGGCTTATTTAACTTCAAAAAGCAAAATGTAATGCATTAGCTATTAATGTGCTGGTTCCAAAGCTGAAGGACTTTGCAGTCACTTAAAAGATACCAGTTCTCTCTCACTGCCATTCATTGTTCCAAAGGGAAAATCAGCCACGATAGCACCAAGTTGAGTTTCCTTCTAGCTCTTTAATGGAAGAGAGGCTGTATAATGTTTATAAAATGGGAGCTTATTTTTCTAAGTCACTGGACAAGAAAAAAAATCTTAAATGAAAATCAGTTAGCATCTTCTCTTTTTTTAAGGAAGTCTTGCAAGGCCCTATTTGTAAATTTCATTAATAATCAGGCGATTTTCCTCATCACAGTTCTTACTTCTCCCTGGATTTCTCCCCTAATTGTCTTGGGTTTTTCTTAAAGCCTTTTGATGGTGGCTCACCCTCATTTTCTCTAATGCTTCTCTTCTCATAATTCTCAGAAATTTAATATCCACATAAATGCTCTTTCTAGGACCCTTCAATATATTTTAAAAATGCTCTATCTACCAAATCAGGAGGGAAGAAAGGAAGAAAAGAAAAAAGAAAAAAAATGCTCTTTCTAGAAGTCAACAACATAATTTAAAAATTCCCCAACTTTTTAAAAGCCTACTTCTTCATCTCACTCCTTCTTCAAGCTAGCTGTGTTTATCTCCACGCCATCATTTTACCTCAAATTTCCTTCAGAAATTTGTCTGTAATTATTGTTTCTAATTTCTCTTCTCTTATTCTCTATTAGACACACTCTGATTTTGCTTTCACTCTCACTGTTACACTGTTCTTTGAAAATTGCTCATATCAAAGTCAGAACAGTGCTGATATTAACTCCAGTGGTCAGTTCATGGCCATTACTTTGTCTTCTTAGTAACATCTGACACTTACTAATCACACTGTCTTTGAAATACTTTATTACCTCAGTTCAGACATTATATTTATCTACTTTTTCTATGAACTCATGAGCCTTTTTGGATGCAATTTTCTTATTTCCACATACTCTAATCCTTTCAGTGCTCAGGATTTAGAACTTAATGCTTGAAAATTCTTAATTGTATACACTCACTTCTTAGGTGTTATCATCCAATCTCATAATACTAACCATATCTATAGGTTGAAGACGTCAAAAACATTTATCTGGCCCATGAATCTCTCTTTAATTACAGACTCACATCCTTATTGACAGTATACTTATGTTTACTACAAGTATGGTAATGGATATATTACTCTAACAAGTACAGTAATGGACATGAAATCTTACATAGCACTTACTGTGTGCAGGATATTCTTCTTAGTATTTTACATTCATTAACTCATGTGATCCTCATAATATCCTCATGAGATAGATAGTAATATGGTGTTTTCTTGGCTGAGAAAACTGAATGAGACTTAAGCAGTTTACTCAAAGTCATACAACTAGTAATAGGACTGCTAAATTCAAACCTGGACCTTCTGGCAACCGGGGCTGCAGAAAGGTCAATAAAATGCATGCTATTGATCCACTGAAATTTGTGTCCTTCTTTGAGAACCTCTGTTTGACCCACATCTGTCTAGCCAAGTGGCCAGTGGCTGCATTTGCGAAGTGGCCTTATTCATGGCAGTGGGTCTCATTTGCAAGTTTCTCATGGAGTAAAAGGGGTCAGTGAGTATGAGAACAGAGATAGAGTATCTGGAAAGTCAAAATGTCAGTTGATCGCCGTTAAGATTTAAAGCTAGTTGCTGGTGTGAGGTTGGAACCAGATGCATCAGAGGGCAAAGTTAACCCTTGTTAAGAATTTATGCAAGAGATCCTATTGAGGGGTTAGCTTTAAACACCAACAAGACAAGAGGAAAACAGTCTGAAAATCAGTGGTAGTCATAAAAGCCCTTTCTTGACTCTTCTCCCCTCTACTTGCATGGCGAATGAGCTCTGGGCTTCAGGAGAGAAGGAACATATAACAGAGTAAAGAGAAACCAAGACCAAACTCCCAATACACAACACAGACCCACACACCCTCTCGTATACACTTGCAAATATTAAGTGCACACTTTCCACTGGCAGCAGGGCAAACTGGGGAAGGAGTGGTACTGGAGAGGGAAAAACTCTCATGAAGTTAGCTTTTCAAATATGGACACTGTCATGTGGATTTGTGAATGGAGAATATTTTTGTATGACTAGGGTGATAAAAGGATTTTTGTCAAACATGTAAAATACAACTGCTACACAAGATGTCATCCCAAGGGCAAAGAAATAGCTCTACAGAGAGGGTGGAGAGGCAATGGAGGAAATGCAAATCATTATTTTCCTTTGTTATCTATGAGTCCTGTTTTTTCAGCTTGATGGTGTCCCATATGCAATGTACAAACAGAAGAATATCTCTTACAGAAAAATTTGACAATTACAGGATGCAGTTTTTAAGCTTTATATAGAATAAACAATAGATGCTCTAATTTTCCGAGTAACTGATGCTTTTATAGCAACTCTTATTTTAAAAACAAGAAACATAGACACAATTCTGTAAAATTTTCTAACGTCGGATAGTTACCTTGAGACATCTGAAAGACTGAATGTTAAGTTTCATTTATGTGTTTCTTTACCTTTTTAAATTAAAAAGAAAATGACTTTATAAACCACTTGCATGGCTAGCAGCATGGGAAAGGTGAATAGGTCTAAATTAAATTTCTTCTCTATTTCAGCACTTTTGAAAGGCACGAAAGGAAATAAGACCAATCCAGAAACTTATTCTTTCTCTCCAATTTTTCCTTTCCCCATATGAGCCAAGCCTGGAAGTCTACGGACACATTAGGGAATGTTTCCACTGTGTGGGAGAAACATCTGCAGACTGCGCTGGGACCACCAGAAGTGGAGTGAGAAGGAAGCATGTGGGGGCGGTGGCGGCAGACAATGAAAGAAAATCTGGGAGCTGGTTAGGCCCAAACGTCCAACTGAATTGCCTAACCTTTAGTTTACCTCTTGGGTTATATAAGAAGTCTAAGAGCTATAAAATTTATATTAAAAACAATTTTTAAATGTCAATGAAATAGAATCATAGCATGCTCTTAGAATTCTTTCCTTCTGCAACTATGAGAAACATTCTGCTTTGCACATCACCCTCTATAGAGCCTAACTTGAGTGGTTTTCATGAGTTTCTTCCTATTCATTCTTTGCAGCCATTTGTTAACATGGCCTTGCGAAAGACTAGGAGCTACAGGCCTCCTCTGAAGCCAGAGGAAAACAGTCAAGACAGAGATGGATTCTGAGGAAATTCACTGTAAAATGTCAGGAGCCAAAAGGGCTCTGGAAATGCAAATGATTATCATTAGAAAGTAATATGCAACTACTGAAGAAACATTTGAAAGAGTAATGTGGTCTAGCGAAACAATCCTGCAATCTGCATTCAATCAAAACTGACCAAAAATGCTTGAAGCCAAATGCTCTCTGGAACTCATGAAGAAAGCTTTACAAAGTAGCTTATTACCAACAGAATATTACTGAAACAACAACCAGCCTTAGAGTTGACTTTTCCAATAAAGGGGAGAGTCTCTGACTACAATGGTCAAGGTATTGAGAGTGACAAAAATATTTATATACCTATCAAATGCTCACGGATGAGCTTTGTGGGTCGATTTGATTTAGTCTACAGCATGTGTAACTAGACATCCTGCCCATGAAATAGCTTTTGTAGGAAGATAATTAAAATTCAGTATACAGAGTTTGAAAATCATCTGAGGCAGAGCTATACTTAGAAGACTGGATGGAAAGAAAGCAAATCTCGAACTTTTGGAAAGTGCTTAATTAATTTTGATTCTAGGCCAATTTAATAAGTATCAAAAGCAGTGGTACTAAAAATCTATTAACCTTATTCTATGAGAAAACAAGACACAAATTCTTTATAGATTGTGATTTTCACTGCTCACCTGTGGTTCAGTGCCTTAGTGAGCCAGGGTTTTGGACTCCAATCTTCAAATGAAAAGTTCTAAGGCTGGCTGTGATTAAGTTTCAGACAAAGCATCTGCCTTCTCTCCTTCTGGTTCACATGTGGCCTCCTGGCCTCCGTGGGCAGGGCTGCCTCTTTGAGGTGCAGACTGGCCGTCAGGAGACAGAAGCCCCCATAGTTTTCCATGAAAGAACCACTTAGCCTAGGGCCGTAGATCACCTAGTACCAACGTATGTAGTTTAGGAGTCGTCAAGCATGTTCAGGGATCTTAGACCTCATTCATTTACCTACCAGAAACAGAAGTACGTTCATAGTAGTTTTTTCAACAAGTATTTGTTCCAAAGTTAGAACAAAAATTGAAACCTAATGTATTAACTGTCAAAAACAGACAGGTAAATAAAACAGCCAGTAAAACAAGTACCTTAGATTTTCTAATTCAAATGTATTACATCTTTTAGTTCATATTTATTATTCTGAAAGACAGTACAATAAAATTAGTTAAAATCAATATTTAACTGAAATGGAACATTGAAGAATAAGATGATTGCCTTTTTGGAGGCAGTTTATATTAAAAATAAAAGTAGGCTATATTAGAATATGAATATTAAAAAACTTCCATAAATTTTAACATTATAAAATATTTTTTCTTTATATTCTGAAAGACGATGAAAGAATAGATTTTTGTTTTACTATCAGTGCCACTATTACATAGTAGAAAATGTGCTTGCACAGTAACATGGTTCAGTTATAGCTTTCATGACTCCCTTAAACTTCCTTTCTTCTTTCTCTGCCTCCCTCCCTCCCTCCCTCTTTCTTCCTGCCTTCCTTTACTTTTTTTTAACAAAGAAAGATGACATTTTAATTTCGTTTAAAGTTTTAAAAATTCAAGTTCAAATGGGCACTCCGGTTTTTGAGAATTTACATTGAGACTTTTGATATATATTGAGTATACGGTATTTGTTAAAATATTTTGATTGATGGAGATGAAGAGATTAAAGAAAAGACTGCTTTTCCAGGAAGTATTCTTTTTAATGATTTATTTAAACATGCTGAGTTTTTCTGCCTAATTAAAATGTGCTTAACAATAAACAATCACTTTATAGAAAACTGTGCTTGGGAAGGGACAGTTATCAAATTTTATGTGTTTAACAAACCAAAATTATTAAAACTCTTTTTAAAAAAATTTATTTATTATACTTAAAGTTCTGAGGTACATAGGCTGAACGTGCAGATCTGTTACATAGGTATACATGTGCCATGGTGGTTTGCTGCATCCAACACCCCGTGATCTACATTAGGTATTTCTCCTAATGCTATCCCTCCTCAATCCCCCCACTCCCTGCTATCCCTCCCCTAGCACCCCACCCCCCAACAGGTCCCTGTGTGTGATATTTCCATCCCTGTGTTCATATGTTCTCATTGTTTAACACCCACTTATCAGTGAGAACATGCAGTGTTTGGTTTTCTGCTCTTGTGTCACTTTGCTGAGAATGATGGTTTCCAGCTTCATCCATGTCCCTGCAGAGGACATGAACTCATCCTTTTTATAGCTGCATAGTATTCCACAGTGTATATATGCCACATTTTCTTTATCTAGTCTATCATTGATGGGCATTTAGGTTGGTTCCAAGTCTTTGCTATTGTGAACAGTGCCGCAGTAAACATACGTGTGCATGTGTCTTTATTATAGAATGATTTATAATCCTTTGGATATATATCCAGTAATGGGATGTTGGGTCAAATGGTATTTCTATTTCTAGATCCTTGAGGAATCACCACAGTGTCTTCCACAATGGTTGAACTAACTTACTGTTTCTCCACATCCTCTCCAGCATCTGTCATCTCCTGATTTTTTAATGATTGCCATTCTAACTGGCATGAAATGGTACCTCATAGTGGTTTTGATTTTCATTTCTCAAATGACCAGTGATGATGAGCTTTTTGTCATATGTTTGTTGGCTATGTAAATGTTTCCTTTTGAAAAATGTCTGTTCATATCCTTCACCCACTTTTTGATGAGGCGGTTTTTTTCTTGCACATTTGTTTAAATTTTTTTGTAGATTCAGGTTATTAGCCCTTTGTCAGATGCGTAGATTGCAAAAATTTTTTCCCATTCTGTTGGTTGCTGGTTCGCTCTAATGATTGTTTCTATTGCTGTCCAGAAGCTCTTAGTTTAGTTAGATCTCATTTGTCTATTTTGGTTTTTGTTACCATTGTTTTTCGTGTTTTATTCATGAAGTCCTTGTCCATGCCTATATCCTGAATGGTATTGCCTAGGTTATCTTCTAGGATTTCTTTAGTGTTAGGTCTTATATGTAAATCTTTAATCCATGGTGCTGGTACCAAAACAGAGATATAGACCAATGGAACAGAACAGAGGTCTCAGGAATAACACCACACATCTACACCCATCTGATCTTTGACAAACCCGACAAAAACAAGCAATGGGGAAAAGATTCCCTGTTTAATAAATGGTGTTGGAAAAACTGGCTAGTCATATGCAAGGAGCTAAAACTGGACCCCTCCCTTACATTTTATACAAAAATAAAACTCTTATGTTGTCTTTGTTTAGCCCCTCATGACATTAAAAATAATTTGTTTTAGGCCGGGCACAGTGGCTCACGCCTGTAATCCCAGCACTTTGGTAGGCTGAAGTGGGTGGATCACCTGAGGTCAGGAATTCAAGACCAGCCTGACCAACATGGAGAAACCCCATCTTTACTAAAAATACAAAAAGTTAGCCGAGGGTGGTGGCACATTCCTGTAATCTGAGCTACTCCAGAGGCTGAGGCAGGAGAATTGCTGGAACCTGGGAGGTGGAGGTTGTGGTTAGCCGAGATTGTGCCGTTGTACTCCAGCCTGGGCAACAAGAGGGAAACTCCATCTGAAACAATAATAATAATAATTTATTTTTTTATTTGAATACAACTGGTTGATGCTTAAAGGCTTAATTTTCTCTAATTGTAGTTTGACCTAAAAAGGTGATAGATGCTACAGATTACCAGTTCATCCTCATGTGCCTTAATTCACTGAATCCTCACATTGACCCTCTTAAGTAGCAATTACCTGCATTTCATAGTTGTGGAAACTGAGCCTTAGAGAGTGTAAGCAACTTTCTAAAAGTCAGATGGTCATTAAATGTAAGAATCTGAAGAAGAACCCAAAGTGTCGACTCTAGAATCTTATATTACTGAATTGAAAGCCAAAGACCACAGGCAAAAAATTCTGTTTAAGTGAGGATGCAGTTGATAAAATTGCCTGCTTTTTTCAAGAACAGTGGTTCATATTAAGCATAAAATTAACATTTTCTCTATTGTAAGTTGTATCAGAATATTATGATAGGTAATAAAATAATGAAAACTTGCAAACTCAAATACCTTGTCTATTGTTCTTTCACCCAGCAGAATGGATAGGGCATGGGAAATGTTAGTTAAGATCCATTTACTTGAATTTTCTTCCAATTATGTGGGTTTTAGAAAGGAGAAAATTTTGTTTTCCTTAAAATCAAAATGGTACAAGAAAAATATATTAAGAGGATAGAATAGACATATAAAGGCAGATCCCTCCTCAATTGCTAATATATGCCACCATGATAAAAAAAATTAAAAAGTATAATTGAAACAAGAAGTGTGATATGGTTTGCAATTGTGCTCCTGCCCAAATCTCATGTCAAATTGTAATCCCAATGTTGAAGGTGGGGCCTGGTGGGAGGTGATTTAATCATGGGGGTGGGTTTCCTCCGTTGGTGGTGTTCTGAAGATAGAGTTCTCACCAGATAAGGTTGTTTAAAGTGTGTAGCACCTTCCTCCGCTCTCTCTTCCTCCTGTCTGGCCATGTAAGATGTGCCTGCTTCCCCTTCATCTTCCACCGTGATTGAACGTTTCCTGAGGCCTCCCCTGAAGCCGCTATGCTTCCTACAGAACCATGGTTCCTGCAGAACCGTGAGCCAGTTAGGTCTATTTTCCTTATAAGTTACCCAGTTTCAGGTATTTATAGCAATGTGAGAACACACAAATACAAAGTTTATTATTGAAGCTGGACACAGTGGCTCATGCCTCTAATTCCAGCCCTTTGGGAGGCCAAGTCAGGTGGTTCGCTTGAGCTCAGGAGTTCTAGACCAGCCTGGGGAACATGGTGAAACCCCGTCTCTACCAAAAATACAAAAATTAGCCATGTGTGGTGGTGCATACCTGTAGTCCCAGCTACTGGGGAGGCTGAGGTGGGAAAGATCTCTTGAGCCTAGAAGGCAGAGGTGGCAGCAAGCTGAGAATGTTGCAGGGGGCAACAGAGTGACATATGCACCCTGCCAAAAAATAAGTAAATAAAATAAAGGGTATTATTGAATATGTTCTAGTAATTTTTATTGTGGTACAATATTTACGATAAAATTTATCATTTGAACTGTTTGTATGTACACAGTTCTTATTTTACTTAGCGTAATTTTTAAATGTTTATTCATGTATCAGAATTCCCTTCTTTTTCAGGTCTGAACAATCTTCCTTATGTATGTACCAAATTCCGTTTGTCCTTTCATCTGTGAGTGGACCCTTGGGTTGCTTCCATATTTTGGCTATTGTGAATAATGCTGCTATCAGTACGAGTGCACACTATATGTTTCATCTATAACAATAGATTATAAATTTTATCTACAACACCCTTAAAACCTTTGGAAATCCCTGAGTTCTATGTCAGCCACTCTCAATGCAGTAAAAATGTTTCTTGTTTGCTTTCTCAGGAGTTGTAACTACTAAAACTATATAAATCAAATCAGAACAAAAAACTGCCCTCAAAAATAATATTCCCAAAATGTCTAGAATGTTTCCATTATAGTGAATATTAAAGAAGGAACAAGGGAGGGCTCCAGTTTTAGATAGTATATATAATACATTGAATCTATAAGCTTATCTCCTCTTCTTCTGAAACCCTACGGCATTAAGAGCAATAGAATAAAAGGTGTGTATCTACAACAAAGAATAGTATAAGAGTAGAATCAGAGGAAAATGATTAGAAAGATAGGAGCTTTTTGGAAGTTAGACAGTCAATTCATACATGGGTAGTGACTGGTAAAGTACTTTCATTTGGGTCCAGTGACGAATGCAAGTAGAAGGGGCTCTACCTCAGGAGAAAGTAGTTTTGTCCTAAAGAATCTTTGTTGATAGAAATAGAACGTAGGAATAAAATGTGGACATTAAAATAACAATCAATTGAAATTTTATGTCAAAGACCTCTCTGCACTTAGCATAAAATGTTAATAGCCAGGCAATACCTCCTTAAGGAAGGAAAAGTGAGAATTCTTCTCTAATGAACTCTGAATAATTTAGGAATTGGTATCTACTATGGTTTGAAAGTCTTCTCCAAAACTCACATTGAAATTTAATTGTCTTTGTAACAGTATTAAGAAGTGGAACCTTTAAGAGGTGATTATGTCATGAGGGATCTGCCCTCATGAATAGATTAATGCTATTATTGAGGAAGTGGGTTCATTATCACAGGAGTGGCCTTCGCATAAGAGGAGCTGAATTCATAAATTCAACCCGGGTTTGTCTATGTCTCCCTTGCTTGTGAGCCTTTTCACCCTTTCATTTGCTGCCTTCCATCATAGGATGACACTTGCCAGATGCTGGTGCCCTGCTCTTGGGCTTTCTAGTCTCTAGAACTGTGAGCCAAACAAAGTTTTCTTTATCACTTACCCAGTTTGTGATATTCTGTGATAGCAACAGAGAATAAACTAAAACAGAAAACAAGTACTGAGAGGCAGGGCTGCTGCTGTTACAAACACCCGCATATGTGGAAGCAGCTTTGGAAATGGGTAATGGATAGAGGCTGCAAGAATTTGGAGAAACACACTAGAAACAGCCTAGGTTGCTGTGAATAAAGCATGAGGGCAATTATAGTGAAGGGCAGAACAAGAGCAGGGTAGGGAAAGTCTAAATCTTCTTAGAGATCATTTAAGTGGTCATGGCCAAAATGGTGGTAGAAATGGATAGAAAAGACATTCTGGTGAGGTCTCAGACCTTGCCATAAATGAACAAAGTATTAAAAATTAGAATAAAGACTATTCTTATTACAAAATAGGAAAGACCTTGGCAGAATTGTGTTCATGTTCTAGGACTTTATGAAATGCAGAATTCAAGAGTGATGAACTGGAATGTCAGATGAAAAAAGTATCTAAGTAGCAAAGTATTCAGGCTGCTACATGATGACTTTTATTGCATACAGTGAAATGCCAGAGCAAAGAAATAACTTAAAGATTGTACTTATAATTAAAAGGGAAGCAAAGTAGAAAGACTTGGAAAATTTGCAGCCAGACTACACAAAAATGTACATTCAAGAGAGAACACTAAAGGTGTGGGTAAGTAGCCTTTTGCTAAAGAGATTACTGTGGATAGAAGGGGGCCAGGTGTTATTCATCACAACAATAAAATAAAGACCCTAAAGGCATTTCAAAGATCTTGGAGGCTTTCCTCCCATCACAAACCCAGAGCTTTAGGACACCAAAATAGTTTTGTAGGATGGCCTCAGAGAATGCTTCAAAGGTTTGCCACCTAGAGCCATCTTGGGACTCTCCTCCCCTCATTCTAAAATAGAACAAAGAAACTCAAAGAACAATGACAAATTTCAGTGTCACGTTTGGTGGGGACATTTGAACCATAGCATTCCTTCCAAAACTCATGTCCTTCTCACATATAAAATACATTCATCCATCACAGCAGAGGCCATTGCATCATTTGGGAGCCATCACAATAGCCCCCAAATCTCAGCTTGTTTCAGCATCAAACCCAAAGTCCATAATCCAGAGTCTCATTTGAATCAAAAAATGGGTGAGACTAAAGGCACTCTCTGTCTTGAGACAAATTTCTTCCAGCTGTGAGCCTGTGTTATCAAATTATCTACCTTCAGAATATAGTGGTGGGAGTGTCATAGGATTGACATTCCCATTCTGAAAGTGAGAACTATGCAAGAAGGAAGGGATGACTTATCTCAAGTAAGTCAAAAACCCAAATGGGAAAGCAAGTGAGCTTGAGTGTGGCTTGATCACCTGCTCTGGAAGGTAAAAGTCATGGCGGTGTCTATCAGTTGATAATTATGCAGGCTCAAAGAGTGCAAAAGCTCTGTGGTATAGCCGCCTCTACCTGGATTTCAAATGATGTCACATGTAGCCTGGGGATTCAGGCAGAAACCTGCTGTAGGAGCAGAGACTCCACAGAGTCTCCATTAGGGCAGTGCCTACTGGAGTCACGAGAGTAGAGTTTTCTCTGAGATTCCAGAAAAGTGGAGTTATAAGTATGAAACTTCAACCCAAGAGAGAGAAATTTTGAGCTGAACCAGTGAAACTATAGGGGTAGGGCTGCCTGAGACCTCGGGGCCCCACTACTGCCCCAATATGTTCCCAGAATTTAGGAAATAGAGTCAAAGGAGATTGTTCTCAAGCTCTAAGACTTAATATTGCTTTCTCTTTTGGCTTTTTGACTTACTTGAGACAAGTCATCCCTTCCTTCTTCCATAGCTCTCACTTTCAGAAGGGGAATGTCAGTCCTATGACTGTCCCACCATTATCTTTTGAAAGTAGGTAATTGCATTTCACAGACTCACAGCCGTAAGAAATTTGCTTCAGGACAGAGAGTGCCTTTAGTCTCGCCCATTTTTGATTCAGATGAGACTCTGGACTATGGACTTTGGGTTTGATGCTGGAACAAGCTGAGATTTTGGGGGCTATTGTGATGGCTCCCAAACAATTGTGCCTCTATTGTGATGGATGAATGTATTTTCTATGTGACAAAGACATGAGTTTTGGAAGGAATGCTGTGGTTCAAATGTCCCCACCAAACGTGGCATTGAAATCTGTCATTGTTACAGCATTAAGAAATGAGACCATTAAAAGGTGATTAGGTCGTGAGGGCTCTGTCCTTATGAATAAATTAATGCTATTATCACAGGAATGGACTCCTCATAAAAGGACAAGTTCTGCCTGATTTCTTCTGCCTCACATTCTTGAGTGGCCTTCTGTCCTTCTGCCTGCCATTTCCTGCCATGTGATGACCTTTGCCAGATGCTCGTGCCATGGTCTTGAACTCCCCAGCCTCCAGAAATATAAGCCAAATAAACTTAAAAAAACAAATTACCAGATGTTAGTATTCTGTGATAACAGCAGAAAATGGACTAAAAATAAAACTAAAGCTATAAGAAAGCCTCCTACATTCTCCTATTTACTACTTGCAAAATGTTACGTAACTCTCCTTCTTGTCCCCCTAAAATCTAAATGTGGGAGTCAAGAAGCTGTGCTTATGTGCCAAGTACATGCAATCATTTTTATTAGACCCGCTTTCTCAGATGGAAAGAGGCACTAAAAAACACCGGATATAGGAGAAAAAGCAGCAAAACAAAAGATAAACACTGACTTATACAAACAGGACAACAAAAACAACAAAAAGAGATCTACAACCAGACACAGCACCATGAGATTTCCATACACTAAGGAACCAAGTGTTTCCAGAGGGAAAGACAGATGATGCAGTAAATGAGTTTCAGACTTCTAAAAACGATTACTGTGCAGGAAAGCATGGCACTAATGCCTTCAAAGGCCTGAGAGAAAAGGAAGTTTAACCTAGAATTCTGTATCAGCCAATCTATCAATGAAGTCAGTAGTTAGAATCGAGATATTTTAGTCATGCAATGACTCAGAATATTTCTCTGAAAAATTCCCTCCTTAGAGAGTTGTTTGAGGACATATTCTGGCCAAATAATGAATAAAAAAAGAGAGAGGAGATGGTAAGGCAGGAATAGTATATTTGACTCCTTCAAAAAGGCAGTACAAGGATGTCCCAGAATAATGCTAAGTACTACTAACAGGGATTGAACAGGAAAGAGTTCTGCAGGCTTCAGGAAGGGTGAGAAGAGTGAAATACATAAAACAAATAATATAATTAGGACATTGGGAATAATTGACTATTTATTGGGATATATAATGAAAATTTAATTTGTGTCCCAAACATTTTTTATTGAGAGACATAGAGTGGACATTAGACTCAGAAAGCAATGTCATTATATAGTAAACATTCTTTATTGATTTTTACCTTTAAGAATCTCTCAATAAAGGCCAGGCGTGGTGGCTCATGCCTGTAATCCCATCACTTTGGGAGGCCAGGGTGGGTGGATCACGATGTCAGGAGTTCGAGACCAGCCTGACCAACGTGGTGAAACCTCGTCTCTACTAAAAATACAAAAATTAGCTGGGCATGGTGGCACACGCCTATAATACCAGCTACTCAGGAGACTGAGGCAGGAAAATTGCCTGAACCTCTGAGGCGAAGGTTACAGTGAGCCAAGATCGTGCCGCTGCACTTCACCCAACAGAGTGAAACTTCATCTCAAAAAAAAAAAAAAAAAAAAAATCTCTCAATAGAAATAGTAGACAATGTAACTGTGTCTATTAAATGGAGAGTATATGTATTTACCTTAGAATTATAAAACTGGAGATTTTATCGATAAGCAGGAAAGTGGAAGGGGATTTAAAGAGTAAAGAGAATGATGGAAAATCTAATATCTTCTATTTTGCAGAGTAAGAGTTAGGACATGCTATTTATGGCAAATGGCTAAAAAGTAGAGGTTTAGGAAGAAGTGTACTGGGTAACAAATGTGAGCTTGTTACTTTGCTATCAGAAGAAGAAATCAGCAGACAATAGCTATGTTTTGTGAATAAAAAAAAGTGTTTCAAAAAAAATTAGAGATTGAGGTACAAACAACTGGAACTAAAACCAGAAAACAGCAAAAGCATTTGTTCTGGAAGAACAGAAGTGTTGACAGGGTGTGAGATTGTTTTATCTTTGATGAAAATAAAAGCACCTGATTTAAAGAAAAAGACCAGAGAGACGTTTGTTTGTGCAAACAAAAAACTATATTTTCATTATGTCTAATATATTAACTTCTTTATTTTTAATTTTTTTGGTATGTTTCAAATGCAAAGACGTCTTCTCATTAAAAGCAATGTAGTTATGCCCTTTAGTTTCTAAGAATTTGGAGAGAACAGATGTATTCTCTGATCTGCAAAAGTAATCTAGATCCATCAAAAATGTTTTTAAATCATGCTTTTTCCTTTCCTTATTTTAAAAGCATTAGATTTGTATTACCTTTTTATGTTTATGAAGTTCTTTAAAAATACCTTCACAATAAATTTATCTGCTAGGAAAGAATGAGAGATGTAGTTGTAACAGATTAAATGGCATGTCTTGGTCTCATGGGTAACCAGAGGTAAGTCATAAGAGCCCATGTCTTTTTGACTCTTGGTCCCAGAAACTATTGTCTCCACTTCTGTTTACTTGTATATAGCATCCTGCAAATTCTATCAGAGCCTGTGATTTCAGTAACACTAAAATTTCTCTCTTAAATTGTACAAATATTCAGTTTTAATATAAATAAGTTCTGGGGATCTAATGTACAATATGTTGACTATAGCTAATAATTCTGTATTGTTTACTTGAAATTTAGTGATACAAATTTGCTTAAGTGCCCCCATTCAACTAATACTTAAATAAGTCTAATGAAGGACGTGTTAATTAATTTGATTTTGGTAATCATTATACAATGTGTAAGTATATCCAATCATCACATTATACACCTTGAATATCTATTATTTTTATTTGTCAAATAACCTCAACAAAGCTGGGGGGAAAAAGTATTCTCATGTGTCATTTTTCTTGAGAGAAAGTGAGTAGTAAAACTTGTCTGCCTCTGTACACTGTATAAGATATCCTTTCTGATTGCAAACAAGAAGCACTTCTTTACATATTAAGTTCTAATTCTAAGTTGGCATATTTACATATTGAAGGAAAAAAACTGAGTCAGTTGTAGATCAGAAATGAACATGGCTTGTCTTTTAGTCCATCTCTGTTCCAGTCTTCATCATTATGCAGAGAAAAAAAGGAATAAAGCCTGAAGAAACAGGATAAAAAACTTTTTTGATGCTGCAATCACAGTGAAAGGAAATGTAAATAATGACTGTATGTGTCTGCTTTTCATTTTGCTTTTGATAAATTAGGTCATTATAAATCTTGAAGTATAAAAATAGGGAAAGATAAATTTAGATTAGTGTAATGACAGCAATTTTTTAAAAGTGGCAGACATGAGGTAAATTTTGTTAACTGTTGCTCCCAACACCATTACGTTGCTACTCTTTGCATATGAAGGTATTATTTCTTCCTTGTGATCGTGGTTCTGAGGTTCAATGCATCAGTAATAAATCTGCTCTGCGATGTATGTGACATAATGAAGTTTATTAGAACTCAGTGCATACTGATGATCTGTAATACAAATTTCATAGTACATACCTTCTCCATTTTCAACAAAATTGTCGATCTGCAATTTTCTTCCATCTTGAATCCCATATTTGTTAATTAATTAATTTGAATATCGTCATAAATAATATTTAATCTATATATGATGCTTTAGTTAAAGTAAATTAAAGTTCTACAACAGTGAAAAGAGGATAGATGACAAGGACTACTAATGTTATTATCATTTAAAAATTATATTGTGCTTTAAAGATTAAAATGCCATGTGAAATATGTAATCTCCTTTTTTTTGGAATAAAATCATTGGTTGAATTATCATTGAGAGAGATAAACAAAAGAGGAGAGGTTAGACCTTATGCTGATAGGAGAGAGAGAATAAAAGAGCCAAAAATAAATAAGTATCTAAAAGAAATAGGGATTATATGGAAAATGTTCAGATGTTTATTGTTTTCTTCCACTGTAAACACCATAATCCCTACATTATATGAATTTTCTCCCAAAATCATAACCATTATGTGTGTTAGAAACTACTCTTCTTTGTCAGATTGCTGCTTACACTAGATATAGCAATTCTGAGTAAATGAAACTGAAAAGAAGAGAAAATTACATTCCCTTTTGTACTGGAAGATAGAGTAGCTTTTTTCTTTTTTGATACTGACATCTATTGGAAAAACTGAAGAATATATTGATATGTTGCTTTTTGAAAGCCAATAAAAACTAATTAAATTTGAAACTCAAATTTAAATTAAAAATCATGAATGTATAGTACATGAACCATTTTAATAGTACCATTCTCTAGCTGCTTGAAAACAGACAGGTTTTTAATCCTATAAAACTTTTAAAATTTGGTAGTTGTTAATGTAAATACTGTGATATATTCCTTAAAACTGATGCATTCTAGATATTCAGTATTCAAACTATTGAACTTTAGTAAAAGAAAAGAATAAAGTCTGGTTTATAGTCAAGTTTTGCCTGTCAGGCACTCTGAATTGTTTTTATCATTTGGATTAATGAGACATAAAGAAAATTTGCTTTCCAAAAGAATTCAATATGTGAATGTCCTTTTCATAGAAAAAATATTTTTGGAATGTTATAGGTTTTTTCCCAAATTTATTTAAAATATGTGTATGCCCAGTAAGGCATGTATGCTTATTATGTAACTACTACTCTATTCTGTCTTTAAGTAGATCTGGGAGTGCTTGGTCTACACAGGGTGTTTTGTGTCTAAATAACCTCTCATGGGTCTCTGTGGGAATATAGAGCACACAATTCTGAGGAAACACTCCTGATAAAACAGCCTAGAAAGTACACGTTTTCTCTGCCCTGAGCTGGGTTGGAGAGCTTACCAAGGAGTCCATCTTTGTCTTTGAGCTTTTACCAATACGATAAAATCAAGCCTGTGACGGAAAAAATGTACCTTTCTTAAAATTTAACTTACTTTTATTCTTAATTAGAAATTATACATTAAAAATAACAAATATGTGATTATATTACAAATGCAAATAGTATATGCAGAGTAAAAGTGTTCATTTTTCCCCTAATACTCCTACTCCTCATCTCCCAGGTAAAATGGTGAACTTAAGTTTTCTAGACTCCATGTATTTACATACCTGTGGAAATGTATACACAAAAGGTATGGTGCATGTTTCTATCTATTATTTATATTTATATCTAATTTGTACATCTACATATTTGGGGGATATATGAATTTTAGAAATGTACAAATTCAATACATAGAAGTACCAAAAAATACAAAAAAAAGAAACTACCAAGCCTCCAAATGCTACCATCAAGAAACATGTTCCCAATATTTTACAAACATCATCTCAGACTTTTTATATCTCTAAACAGATATAAAAGAGAGATAAAATGGGATCATATTCATGTCATCTTAAAATTTAAAATGTACTAAAAATAACTTGGAATTTGTAAATATTTTACAAATTGAAAAAAAAGAGATCACTGACTCTTAAGTGCTTTTTAACCTAAAATATATTAATTCCTAAAAATTAGATTCCACCAAACCTAAGGAGGAAAAAATATGAAAGAAATATGAACAAAAACATAACTTTTCTTTACATTTTCAAATTTATATCTATTGGCTCTTGGCTATATAAAAATAAGGGAATTTGTAAACTTAAGCTCCTAACTTCCTTTTCATCCCTTAACTCATTTTCTGTTAGCCATACTAATTGTAAATGGTCATGGTTCTGTAATATTTAGTCCTGCAATTTAGTAGCTTTATACTTACCTATTTTATGTTTCATTTATAGGTTTTTATCATGTCGTATTTCCATTTCTTTGTCCTGTTAATTTGTAGTTTC
This sequence comes from Plecturocebus donacophilus, assembly GCA_004027715.1. Lineage (NCBI taxonomy): Eukaryota > Metazoa > Chordata > Mammalia > Primates > Pitheciidae > Plecturocebus > Plecturocebus donacophilus. Next base: position 240,833 of record PVKP010000073.1, read on the forward strand.
ATTCTGACTCTCATGGTGATGGTCCAGGGACAGATACACAATTTTAATTTGACTCGTGTTGCAGGGGCTAGACCTTACTCTTACTATTATAAGAAATCAATGTGGCTTTAAGATTAAATAATACTATAGGCCGGATACAGTGGCTCACACCTTAATTCCAGCACTTTGGGAGGCTGAGGCTGGTGAATCATGAGGTCAGGAGTTTGAGACCAGCCTGACCAACATGGTGAAACCCCATCTCTACTAAATAAATATGAAAAATTGGCTGGGCATGGTGGTAGGTGCCTGTAATCCCAGCTACTCAGGAGGCTGAGGCAGGAGAATCACTTGAACTCAGTAGGTGGAGGTTGCAGTGAGCCAGGATCATGCTACTGCACTCCAGCCTAGGTGATGGTATGAGATTCCATCTCAAAAAAAAAAAAAAATCAGTATTATATAAAATACCAAGCAATGACAATTTAGTCCATAAAAGTAGATGACATTTTATCCCTTTCTATAAAATCAAATATACCACACTGTTTCTTTGTGTTTTATTTTTGTTTTCAAGAAATCTGTATAGGAATATCCTTTAAATATATTTCTTGCATGCCTTTGGGCTTTCTGGAGTGATACAAGTAAATAAACTTACTTCAGTAAATATATTCAATAGATATACTTTAATATATTCAATAAATTTATTTAATGTATTTACCTTTCAATAAGGAAAATAGATGTAGTAAAAATTATATATTCAGGAGAAGAAGCTATAAAGAAATATGTCTTAAGTAGTTATAATGAGATATAATTACTTGAAAAACCCTTATCTTTGAGATTTGTTTCCCAATTAAGTTATTTGTGCCTATCACTTGTGATGCTAAGGTTTTTCAGATATAAAATATTTGCTGGGTAGTGTTTGTGTATGAATGAAAATGAGGGGAAGGAAACAGAGTGCTGCCCTCTTCCTTGAACTTCTCTCACATAGTCTCTGCAACTCTTGACTCTGTTCTTGGCCCTTCACCTGTGTCTTCCTCTTCACCCATTCTGGATTCTGGATAAGCATAATTCTTCCTCACACTTCTGGAGCAATGGAGAAGCTTAGCTTGCTAAGCCCTCAAAATCCATTGGAACTGAAGTTTGAGGAACTCTTCTGGTTCTCTCTCACTGGAACTTTAGAAAAAAAGTATACTCAACCACCAATCAAAGTCTTAGGGAAGCCTGTCAACAAATGTCACCCATCACTCCAACTGAGTCACATGCAGGTGTTCTTTAAGTCTTGATGCTTGAGTCAATCTAGGCATGATCACTGAATTTACCTCACCCTTCTGAGGTCTACAGAATGATTGCTGCAATCCCACATGTGACGCTCTCTGTGGGACTGGAGGTACCTAAGTACCATCTTCAACCTGAACCAGGGGATGGCTATGGAAGAAACCTGAATTGGAAGGGTATGCTATGCACCCAACTTATTTAAATTTACTTACTGAGATTCACTTGATGTCTGGGTCATATCCTCTATGGACAGTTCTTACCTCTGCCTGGAATGTTGGCAATCTTGTACACAAAGGGTGGCCACGAACACTTATTTTATTTTTATATCTGGGGATGGGACACCCTCAGGATTACAACGAAGGCTAACTACAAACAATTAACTTACAAATGCAATCTGGAGCTTCTGCTGTAAGCCATGCTGTGGTGAACAAAACACTCTAGCATGTTGTCTTTGTGTGGAGCACATCACTGTCTCGTTGAGTTGTAGTTATGAATTTTAGATTGAGGTTATCTGAGGCCCTCAATGCTTGTTTTATAAGTGGCCTATAGTGCTAAGCCACAGAGATAGTTACTTAGATATCTGGATGTTTCTCCACCTTTGAGATAGTCCATTTCTTCATAATTTCTGTCATTCTTTAAAGTCAGCTTATGTTTGTTGCATGAATCCTTCCCCCAAATTTCTCAAGTTTTTGATATTTATTGTAATGTTTATAATAAGAAGATAAAAGGCATGGTGTTAATGTTAATTAAATATTAGGAGACTGGTTAAAAAAATTATAATACACACATGGCATAATACTAAATAGCCAGTTAAGTAATGATACAAATCTTATGTTATGACATGGAAAGACACAGTAAATTGTTTAGTGAAAGTGTGTGCTGATTAAATACATTACACTTTGCTAAATGAGGAAAGTAGAATATTCTCCCATGCAGAATAATTCCAAAGAACTTGTGTTGGTATTCTGCCCTCCAGGAGGTAAAGCACAACTCCTCACAACCCAAATGTAGACCAAACATAGTGACTTCCTTTCAAAAAATATAGCATGGAAAGGGGAAAGAAAGTGTACACTTTACACTGAAAAATACTACTGTGGTGGGTGATCAAGGTCAAAATCAACAGTGATAAGTCATGTTGACAGTATGTACCCTTGATAGAAGGTGTTGAAAAGGACATTTTACCTCTGTGGTCCTCCTCCCATAAACCATAACCCAAGTCTAAGTATGAGAAAAAAAATAAGTCAAATGCAAATATACTAACATTCTACAGAATGCCTAACCAGTACTCTTTAAAACCATCAAGATCTTCAAAACAAGGAAAGTCTCAGACATGATCACAGCCCAGAGGATCTTAGAGAGACATGATGGCTACGTAGAACATATCTGTCCAGGAGGAGATCCTGGAAGAGAAAAAGGACCTGGGGTAAAAATTAGAGTCATATGAATACAGTATGGACTTATTTAGTTAATAACAATGTATCATATTGATTCATTAATTATGACAACTGTGCTCTGCTAATATAATTAACTTGGAATGGGGCATATGGAAATATTCTATACTATCTCTACAAATTTTCTGTAAGTTTAATTAAAATATTAAATGGTAAAAAATAAAAATAAAAGCCTTTGTTAGTGGAGGGTACATATAGACATATGCATGTATATACATAGCAAGACAGCTAGAATGACATTATAATATGCTAACCTTGGTTATTCCTTGATGGTAGGTATACTTTCTTTCTGTTTATCTGTATTTTTTAAGTTATTTATTGCTTGTGTAATAATAAATGTAAAACTACTTTTCTGTTTCTTTTTATACATCTCATTTCAACTATTAACTACAAGCTACAGAAATAGCACACAATAAAGAAATGTATTTTCTCACAACAGATCCAGAGGTAAGGTTAATACTCTCATGCAAAAGTCAGAGCTCTGGGAATGTTTCACTCTCTCTTTCAGCTGCCTGCCTTTAGCATAAAAGCATTGCCCTCAGGTTTGCTTACCCCTGGTCAGAAGGTAGATGTCAGCATTAATTACATGGCAACATGCTTTCTTGTTTATATCCGTGGAAGAGGGGAAAACATCTCCTCCAAGCTTCCTAAAAGATTCTCGTCAACTCAGGTAACTGTACTCACCCCCTAACTAGTCACAGTCGCAATCACATATTACAAATGTTCACTGGCTTTAAGCCAAATTCTCTGAACCAGTCGCTGTTAATGGAGTAGGGAATTATAGGTTAGGCCTAATCAAATTCACCTAGAACCAGAAATAGAGTACCATTCCCCTGATAAATGGATTGCCTGAAGAAGACTGAAACAAACTCCTTCATAGACTTCTTACTTATCTGCAGATGGAATATGGGGTGGTCACATTACTGACTCCAGCTGTTCCAAGCAAAGTATAAGAAAAGACACCAGTGAGCATTTTTATATATGTTTATTGGCTTCAAATATATCTTCTTTAGAAAAGTGTCTGTTCATATCCTTTTCCCACTTCTGGATGGGTTTGTTTGTTTTTTTTCTTGTAAATCTGTTGTAGTTCTTTGTAGATTTTGGATATTAGCCCTTTGTCAGATGGGTAGATTGTAAAAATTTTTTCCTAGTCTGTTGATTGCCAGTTCACTCTAATGACTGTTTCTTTTGCTGTACAGAAGCTCTGGAGTTTGATTAGATCCCATTTGTCTATTTTGGCTTTTGTTGCCAATGTTCTTAGTGTTTTAGTCATGAAGTCCTTGCCTGTGCCTATGTCCTGAATGGTTTTGCCTAGGTTTTCTAGGGTTTTTATGGTGTTAGGTCTTATGTTTAAGTCTTTCATCCATCTGGAGTTAATTTTAGTGTAAGATGTCAGGAAGGGGACCAGTTTCTGCTTTCTGCACACTGCTAGCCAGTTTTCCCAACACCATTTATTAAATAGGGAATCCTTTCCCCATTGCTTGTTTCTGTCATGTTTGTCAAAGATCAGATGGTTCTTGATGTGTGGCGTTGCCTCCAAGGCCTCTGTTGTGTTCCATTGGTCTATATCTCTGTTTTGGTACCAGTACCATGCTGTTTTGATTACTGTAGCCTTGTAGTATAGTTTGAAATCTGGTAGCATGATGCCTCTGGCTTTGTTTTTTTTTTTGCTTAGGATTGTCTTGGTTATGCGGGCTCTCTTTTGGTTCCATATGAAGTTTAAGGTGTTTTTTCCCAGTTCTGTGAAGAAGGTCACTGATTATTAGAGAAATGCAAATCAAAACCACATTGAGATACCTCGTGACACCAGTTAGAATGGCGATCATTAAAAAATCTGGAGACAACAGATGCTGGAGAGGACGTGGTGAAATAGGAACAATTTTACACCGTCAGTGGGAATGTAAACAAGTTCAACCATTATGGAAGTGTAGCGCTTCCTCAAGGACCTAAAAATAGAAATTCCATGACCCAGCAATCCCATTACTGGGTATATACCCAAAGGACTATAAATCGTTCTATTATAAAGACACATCCACACACATGTTCATTGCGGTGCTGTTTATAATAGCAAAGACCTGGTACCAACCCAAATACTCATCGATGATAGACTGGACCAAGAAAATCTGGCACATATATACTATGGAATACTATGCAGCCACAAAAAATGATGAGTTCGTGTCCTTTGTAGCAATATGGATGAATCTGGAAACCCTCGTTCTCAGCAAACTGACACAAGAACAGAAAATCAAACACCGCATGTTCTCACTCATAGGTGGATGTTGAATAATGAGAACACATGGGCACAGGGAGGGGAGCATCACACACTGGGGTCTGTTGATGGGGAGCCAAGAGAGGGACAGTGGGGGGCGTGGGGAGGTTGGGGAGGGATAACATGGGGAGAAATGCCAGATGTTGGTGACAGGGGGATGGAGGCAGCAAACCACATTGCCATATGTGTACCTATGCAACAATCCTGCATGATCTGCACATGTACCCCAGAACCTAAAGTACAATTTAAAAAAAAAACGATAAGACACTGATTGGCCAGCGTGGTGTCTCATGCCTGTAATCCCAGCATTTTGGGAGGCTGAGATGGGTGGATCACTTGAGGTCAAGAGTTTGACATCAGCCTGGCCAACATAGGCCTGTGAAACCCCATCTCTACTAGAAATACAGAAATTAGCCAGGCATTGGTGGTGGATTCCTGTAATCCCAGCTACGTGGGAGGCAGAGGCAGGAGAATCGCTTGAACTCAGGAGGTGGAGGTTGCAGTGAGCCGAGGTCGCACCACTGCAATCTAGTCTGGGCGTGACAGAACGAGACTCCCTTGAATTGGGAAATACGAACTAATGGTATAATCAGCGATCAGTCAGTCAGTGGTAGATTCACACTCATTTGTTTACATATTGTCCGTGGCTGCTTTCATATTGCACAGTGGCACAGCTGAGTAGTTATGACAAAGACTGTCTGGCTTGCAAAGCCAAAATATGTTCTGATCAGCCCTTTATAGGAACAGCATGCCAACCCCTGACCTAAAGTCCACCACAGACTTTGCTCCCTTTCTTAGATCAGCAATCTTCCTGCTCATTTGTCACTTTATTGAGGTCTCTCCACCCCATAAACCAATGCACATCTAATTATCCACCTGGGACCCGTAATAGACAAATGGGATTTGCTCCTAGGACAACTCTCTCAGAAGGCTCTGAACAAGATCAAAACATTAATTTAGCTTCAAGACTGAAGTTCCATTGTTCATTCTAAATGACTTCCAACCATGTTTTTCCATAGAGCCTATCAGAATTTCTGCAATGAGGGTGGCACTAGGAACTTGCAATGAAGGTATCCCCCAGCTTTCAGCTTTATTCCAGGTGCCTTTGTTTCACATCCACCATTATTGAAAGCATTTTCATTCTGTTGTGTTTTGAGTCATGTTTTGACACCCCGAAACTGCACTGAGTGAGGGCTCCATCTAGTGACAAAGCGTGCATACTTCCTTTTCAGTTTTGAATCTGAGGAACTATTTCTATTGCCTCTTAGGAAAATGCTTCGGCTTAAAAATAGCCTGCCTCCTAAGGAAAGATTCTTTCTTTCTCATACGTAATTAGCCAATACAGAGCCAAATGAAGACCACGTGGTAGGGATGATACACAAGCTGTGGACAAGCTCTTGAATTCAAGGTCAGCCTCTCCACAATTTCCTTCTTAGCTATGGATGCATGATAATATTTTGGGTAGTAGATGCTGGCTAACCAGGTGGTGCCCTAACCCTTTTGAGCTGTGGCCTTGTGAATGCTTTTGAAACAGGAAGCATTGATCTAACTATTAATGTATTACAGAGCTATAAAGCCTCTCCCTCTTTTTTTCATTGCTTTTTCTGATTCCTTACTTCTGTTGCACTAGCTTATTAGGGCCTGAGACCTGCCACCAGCATATGCTGGCGATCTCCTCTCCCTTTAGTAGGTTTGCTAGGCATAGTTTAAAATTATATTCAAACTGAGCATATGTGCCCTCAGGCTGCCTGTGCTGGCTAATGACCTGTACCTTTACTGAGGCCAGTGCAGCTGGCATTAACTGGCCATACCCTGTGCAATCAGAATCTGCAATAAACGTCTGTGTGGCTAACAGGTCATTTAAGGCCTGTGAGCTTGCATGTTTGCTGAGATATATTTAGCCTCTACACCATTGCTCGGGACCAGCTTTGATTCTTGTGTGTTCACTGAGGTCCAGCATTTCTATAGAGACAGCCCATGGCCTGCAGATAAGATCACTGTGTACTGCCATGAATGATGATGTCTGTATCCCATATTTATTAAGGTTTAGAAATGTTCCTCCAGGACACAGCATTTAAAGTAAATCACACTTTCATTTCCAGAACATCTTCCAAAAGTGCAGGATTTGGAACTTTAAGTGTTTATTGCCATATAGTTAAAGACAGGTTGATGATGCCAAAGCACTGATAGGTGTAAATGTCTTGCTTGAGTCAACCTTAGAGAGGCTTCTAAAGTGGTTGGAAAGCTTTCAGAACAGTAATGTTAGTCCTGCAATCTTAGATAGGTGTGCGCTTTTCAAGTTTAGGCTGATATAAGAACCTAAGTGAATGGCTAAAATGTGTTAAAATTGTCTTTAAAAAATGTTCCATGAACTTTTTTTTCTTTTTCTTTTCTTCTTATCTTTTTTCTTTTTTTTTTGAGACAGAGTTTCACTTTTGTTGCCCAGGCTGCAGTGCAATGGTACAATCTCAGCTCACTGCAACATCTACCTCCTGGGTTCAGGCAATTCTCCTGCCTCAGCCTCCCAGGTATCTGGGACTACAGGTGCATGCCAACATGCCCAGCTAATTTTTGTATTTTTAGTAGAGATGGAGTTTTGGGGTTTCACCATGTTGACCAGGATGGTCTCGATCTCTTGACCTCATGATCTGCCTGCCTCGGCCTCCCAAAGTGTTGGGATTACAGGCATGAGCCACCGTGCCGTCCCTTTTTTTCCTTTACATTTATTGTTTGGAGGTTGTAATTGCCAAAGCAGTAGAATGTAGTCACCCAGTTTTTTCTTGCAGTCTATTCTTTAGCGTCTCTTGCAGAATGTTACTTGTGATGTGTGTACTTATTATTATTCAATATAAATCTCTTTGTAATTATTTTGAATAAAAAAGTTGGAAAGAAACTATTTCTTAATTTTAGAGATAGTAAATAACTATTCTAAAATAATACTTTATGAATATTTATTTATGATATTAAATAACTTCTAAAATAGTTTTTAGTATTCTAAAATACTACTTTATGAACTATTCTAAAATAATACTTTTGTTTACCTTGAACACTAAATATAACCAAAATTTATCAATAATTATTTCTAAGTAGTGTTCTTCAAACTCTCCACAGAATATTTTTAGCATATTTCAGTGAAACGGCTTTTAAGTATTCATGGACGTTGTTTTAATTTCTATAAAACACTGATTGCTATAAATTTTTATGATTTTATGGTGCTATTTAGAATCTAAGATGTATTTTTATAATCTGTTGACAACATTTAGAATGTCAATTTAAATTATTAGAAATTTCGTAACATGGGAAAAAATAAAATAGAATCACTCTCCATTATCCTTTTCCCAATGATCTACTGGAATTCTACTGAATAAATAAGAGCCCTTTTGAACTCAGAATTTCTCAAACTGAGCACCTGACCTCCCTCTTACACCCCTAATCTTGCTCCAGCCAAGACTTCTCTATCTCAGTTGTCAGAAATACCAAAATTCTACTTCCTCAAGCCAAAAGCTTGGATCATCCTGGACTCCTCTACTTCTTGTACTTCCCACACTGAATTCATTAGGAAGTCTGATTGATGTTACACTAAAAATATATGAAGAATGTGACCACTTACCACCTTCACTGCTCTTACTCCCACCCAGCTTCTTACTGGGTTACTGCAGTAGCCTTCTCACTGGTTTCTCCACTTTTCCCCCTTTTCCCTTAAATAGTCTTCTTAATATAGGACCTGGAATGATAACTTTTCTTAAAACATAGGATGGATCCTGTTCCTACTCTATTTAAAACCTACAAACAGCTCAGCATTTCACTGAAAGTAAAAGCCAAAGTTTTGCAACGTCCAAAGGGCTCTGTATGAGGGGTGCTTTCTTCCTCTCTGACTCCTCTTTACTACTCTCTTCCTCCCTACTCTGGGCTCCCCATACCAGGATACTTGCTGTCCCTTGAATACCCCATACACTCAGCTGTCCTGGGGCTTTGCGCTCCTCCACCTGGGTGGTCTTCCTCCAGCATGTCAACATGGTTCACTCTTGATTCATCTCAAGTCTTTGCTCAAGCATCTTTCTGGTGATTCTCCTTAATAGAGCAACCTGCTCTCCTCTTCTTACTCCGCACCACCAATCCTTATCTGGCTCTACTTCATCTCTTTTTCCTGTGACGTCTCTAGTATCCATATAACAGGCTTATTTATTATGTTTATTACTTAGTATCTGTCATTTCCTATAACAATATATACAAGGCCTGGGGTCATTGTCTGTTTCGTTACCAATGTATCATGCTCAACACATGGTAGGTACAGAATTACTCAATAAATGAATGATATAAGTAAGATTTTTTAATGAATATTTACATATTTATATACATACCTAAAATTATTTAAATATGCTTAAAATTGTCATGTATGAGTACACAATAAATTCTTTAATTGCTTACTTTGGAGCAATAATATGCTTTTAGTTCCCACTATTTTAATCTTTAATGAACAAGCATGTATGTAAATACTTTTGTACTTTCCCATTTATAAAAAAAGTGCCTTGGGTAGTTTTACAATGTTCCATTTAACCATGTGTTATATCTTATTTTAAGAAATTAAAGTATATGTGTTATTGATTTAAATAACATAAAGGAAAAACATTGTAGTAGACTATGAACAGTAAAACTTTTTAGATCTGCTACTCGGCAGTTCTGGGTAAGTTACTTAAAATTCTTGAGCTTGTTTTTCTCTACTTTTAGAATGATATACACTTTATTTATCCTCTATGCTATTTGTTTATAAGGTTAAATAAGATAATATAAGGTTGATTATTTTAAGAACTGTAAGGTTATTTACAGAGTGTAAAACTACATTCTGTAAATGTTGTTTTACCATATTAAGTTACCCTCAAACTCTCAATTGTACTTACCCTTCAGAATCTTATCTTTCTATGCTTTTAGAATTTTTTAATGTTTATAGATTCAGGGAGTACATGTGCAGGTGTGTTACATGGATATACTGAATGATGACCAGATTTGGGCTTCTAGTGTACCCATCACCTGAATAGTGAACATTGTACCCAATAGGTAATTTTTCAACCCTTATTCCCTCCCTCCCTCCCCACTTTTGACATCTCCAGTGTCTATTATTTCCTTTGGTATGTCTATGTGTACTCATTGTTTAGGTCCCACTATAAGTGAGAACATGTGATATTTGTCTATTTCTGAATTATTTCACTTGGGATAATGGCCTCCCACTCCATCCAAGTAGCTGAGAAGGACATGATTCATTCTTTTTATGACTGTGTAGTATTCCGTAGTGTATGCATACCACATTTTCTCTAATAATCTGTTGATGAACTCTTAGGCTGATTCCATGACTTTGCTTTTGCGAATAATGCTGTGATACACATAATAGTGCAGGTGACTTTTGGATATAACAGTTTGTTTTCTATGGGTAAATACCCAGTAGTGGGATTGCTGAGTAGAATGGCAGTATATCTTTAGTTCTTTAAGAAATTTATGTAGTGTTTTCCATAGAGGTTGAACTTTACATTTCCACCAACAGTGAATAAGCATTCCCTTTTCTCTGCATCCTCACTAACATTTGTTGTTTTTTGTCTTTTTAGTAATAACCATTCTAACTGGTGTGAGATAGTATCTCATTGTGGTTTTAATTTGCATTTCTCTGATGATTAGTGAGGATAAGTATTTTTTCATGTGTTTATTGGCTGCTTGTATGTCTTCTTTTAAGTTACTATGGATTCTGAATATGGATGCATAGTTTGCAAATATTTTCTCCCGTTCTGTGGGTTTCCTGTATACTCTGTTGATTATTTTGCTGTGTCGAAGTTCTTTGGTTTAATTAGGTCCCGTTTGGTTATTTGTGTTTTTGTTGCATTTGCTTTGGGGATTTTAGTCATGAATTATTTACCGAGGCCAATGTCCAGTTAATTTTTCCTAGGGTTTCTTCTGCGATATTTATAGTTTTGGATCTTACATTTAAGTCTCCACTCTGAGTTAATTTTTGTATATAGTGAGAGATACGGGTCACATTCATTCTGTATATGACGATCCCATTTTCTCAGCACCATTCATTGAATAGAATTTTTTTTCCCTATTCTATATTTTCATTGACTTCAATGAAGATCAATTGGTTGTTAAGTATATGGCTTTATTTCTTCATTCTCTATTATGTTTTATTCATCTATGTGTCTATTTTTATACCAGTACCATGCTGTTTTGGTTAGCATAGCCTTTTAGAATTAGTAATGAAAAATCTCCCAACAATAGTAACAAAAATGCCCAGGACCAGGCAGATTCATAGTCAAATTTTACCACAAACACACACAAAAAAACTGGCACCAATCTTACTAAAACTATTTTTAAAAAATCAGAGAGGAGAGATTTATTGCTAACTCATTCTATAAAAGCAATGTTTTTCTGATATGAAAATCAGGCCAAGACACAACAACAAAATAAGAAAACTATAAGCTAATATCCCAGATGAACATAGATGCAATAGTTTTTAACAAAATACTAGCAAACTAAATCCAACAGACATGAAAAAGATAATACATAACGATCAAGGGATTTTTATTCCAAGGATATAAGGGTAGTTCAACGCATGCAAATCAATAAATGTGGGTCACTATATAAACAGAATTAAAAACCAAAAACCATATGATCATTTCAATAAATGCAGAAAAAGCATTCAATAAAATCTAATGTCCCTTTATGATAAAAAGTCTCAACAAACTAGATATAGAAGAACATACCTCAAAATAATAGCCATATGTAACAATCCAATGATCAACATCATATTGGATGGAGAAGAGTTCAAAGTATTCCCCTTAAGAACTGGAACAAGACAAGGATGTCCACTCTCACCACTCCTATTGAACATAGTATTGGAACTCTTAGAGCAATAACGCAAGAGAAAGAGATAAAAACCATGCAGATTGGAAAAGTGGAAGTCAAATTATCTGTTTGCTGGGAACATGATCTTATACCTAGAAAACCCTAAAGATTCCTTCAAAAGACTCCCTTCAAAAGACTTCAAAAGTCATTCCTTGAGAAATGACTTCAGTAAAGTTTTAGGATACAAAATCAACCTACAAAAATCACTAGCATTTCTTTACACCAGTAATCTTCAAGCTGAGAGCCAAATCAAGAACTCAGTTTCAATTACAGTAAGCCCCTGCAAAAATCAAATACCTAGAAATATATTTAACCAAGGGGATAAAAGGTGTCTTCAAGGAGAACTATAAGTCACTGATTAAAGAAATCATAGATGACACAGGTAAATGGGAAAACATCCCATTGTCATGCATTACAAGAATCAACATATTAAAATGACAATAGAGCCTAAAGTAATCTACAGATTCAATAAAATTCTTATCATATTACCAATTACATTTTTCACAAAATTAAAAAATTCTTCTACAATTTAGCTGGGACCAAAAAGAGCCCAAATAGTCAAAGCAATCTTAAGCAAAAGAACAAAGCTGGAGACATCACTTTATCTGACTTCAGGCTCTTCGATGTTGACAGTTGTAGGAACAGAGAAAGAGATGGTGATTACCTTTTATTATTCTTTTATTATTTCATTTATTTTATTATTACTATGTTTTTGAGGCAGCATTTTAGTCTGTCTAGGCTGGAGTGCAGAGGTGCTATTACAGCTCAATGTAGCCTCAATCTCCTGGGCTCTGGTGTTACTTCCACCTCAGCCTCCTGGGTTGCTGGGACTGTAAGTGCATGCCACTATGCCCAGCTAATTATTTGTCTTTGTTTTAGAGATGGGTTTCCACAATGTTGCCCAGTCTGTTCTCAAACTCCTGAGCTCAAGCAAGCCACCTGTCTCAGCCTTTGAAAATGCTGGGATTACAGGCATGAACTACCACACCTCGTCACCTTTGATTATTTCTCATCACTCAATCCTAAAATGGCATACCAAAACTATGATAAGATTTGATCATATAGAAACTTAGCTTGAGTTGTAAACTATTTGCAAATTGTTAAATGTGTATTAGTCTGTTTTCACGCTGCTATAAATATACTACCTGAGACTGGGTAACTTATAAAGGAAAGTGGTTTAATTGGCTCACAGTTCTGAATGGCTGGTAAGGCCTCAGGAAACTTACAGTCATGGCAGAAGGTGAAGTGGAAGCGAGGCACGTCTTACATGGCAGCAGGAGAGAGAGAGAGAGCACAGGGGAACCTTGCATTTTTAAAACCATCAGATCTCAAGAGAACTCATTCACTATCATATGAGAACAGCATGGGGGAACCATCCTCATGATCCAGTCACCTCCCATTACGTCCTTCTCTCAACATGTGGGGATTAAAATTTGAGATGAGAATTGGGTGAGGACACTGAGAGAAATCATATCAAAAGCTGTTTATTGAAACCTATCTAAAGGTAACCTTCTGAGGCAATTATCTTCATGAAGATAAGAACAATGTCTTGTTCATCTGTGCAGCCCGCATCCTAGCAGGGTGCCAGACAAATGGTAAATGTATTAGGATCCTCCAGAGAAACAGAACCAATAGAATATGTGTGTGTGTGTGTGTGTGTGTGTGTGTGTGTGTGCGCATACAAATACACATGTACACATACATATATGGCATTCATACATGCATGGATTATATATGATATGGATAGATAAAGGGATATATGGATTATGGATACATATATGTTTACACATACATGTAAAATTCATATATGTATATATACATATATGTATTAATGTATATATGGATTTTATATGTGTTAATAAATATATGACATGTATATACATATACGTGTGTGTGTGTGTGTGTGTGTGTGTGTGTATAGAGAGAGAGTTTAATGAAGATCCATGGATAAGTTGATATTACACCTTGAATCCAAAGGCCATCTGCAGGCAGAATTTTCTCTTTCTTGGGGAACATTTGTCTTTTTTCTCTCAAAGCTTTCAGCTGATTAGATGTGGTCCACCCACATTAGGGAGGGTAATTGGCTTCGTTCAGAATGTACCGATTTAAATATGAACTTCCTATGGTTTGGATGTATCCCTCAAAAGCACTTGTTGGAAACTTAATCTCCAATGCAGCAGTGATGGGACTTGGGGCCAAATGAAAGGTGATTAGGCCATGACGGCTCTGTCCTTATTGATGGATTAATGCCATTATGACAGGAGTAGGTTCATTATTGTGCAAGTGGGTTGCCTATAAAAGGATGAGTTTCACCCTGTTTTCCATGTCTCTTTCTCTCTTTTGCCCTTCTTCCTTCATCCATAAGTTGATGTAGCATGAAGCCCCTTGTCAGGTGCTTTCCTTTTGATTTTGTACTTCCCTTCTCCAGAACTGTGGGAAATAAATTTTTGTTCATTGTAAATTACTCAGCCCTCATGCATTCCTTTATAGCAGCACAGAATGCATTAAGATAAATTTCATCAAGAAAATACTTTCACAGCAATAGCCATATCAGTATTTGACCAAATACGTAGGTTCCCTGGCCTAAACTATTTGTCACATAAATGTAACCATCAAAGTAGGTGACTGATAAATATTTTTGAATGACCGTGCTGGATAATTATAAATATATTTGCACTACTGTTTAGTTTCATGTGGAATTTATGGTAGTTCATTAATTTTCAGTTATGTTAAACTATATCCTTTCAGTTTTGTCATTTCATATGTGTACATTTGGTAGATCAGGTTTATAGATAAATAGATGAATGGAAAAAACAGATGAACATGGTATATAGACAGCTAGACCCAGATAATATAAATATACAGTTCTAGTTAATAACAACTGGGGAATATTGTTATTACAGATTTACATTTTGTAATTTTTAATACTGCTTTATATCAGACAGAGGCCTGACAAAATTTACTATCAAGATTACTATAAAGCGAGATGAACACAACTAAGAATTTGCCATAAATGAAATCCCTGCAATGAGAAGGGGAGAAATCCTTCTTCCCCCTGCATGGTATATGAAGAAGAAAGAAATAATGGTGACAGAAGGTCAGGTGTTAACGTTAAAGTTCCTGCTTCTCACTGCTCCCTGATCAATGCTCTTGAAGTTTAACGGTGCTGTGAATGTGTCAATATATGTGAGAAGTCCTCTTCATCTAGCATGAGATTACCTGTATATTTCCAAGAGAACTTTGGGATTTGGCTCAGCTCCATTATTTGATATGGTGCAAAAGTGAAAGATTAGCATTCACCAAGGGTGGTGGCTGGATAAATAAAAGAGAGAAAACAAGTTTATGCATGTCCTGGCAGAGAAATACATAGGATCTGAGAATGTTGGAGGAATAATATAGATGTAGGGATCATAAGAAGAGACCACACAATATGCAGGACCTTTGTCACTAGACCCAAATGGATGAATACATGGACCTTAATGATGAGGGTCAGATGCATTCTGAGTACCGGATGTAGAAAATCATATTTATAGTATGCTTTGAAGTATTTTTTCTGAGAATTCACAAATTAGCAAAGTTGAAGCAACTGGAATATCTTTGAAAGTATTATCCTGTTTGTGTGCAGCCTGCTAGTGTTCTGTCTATACATTGGGACAGAGGGACAGCGTCATGCCTCAGATTGATCTTGATACAGATATTTTCAGTGTTGTACTTATTCCTTTAAAGCTTTCTTGCTTAATTCCTGTTTTCCCTAGGAAAGGCAATGACAGAATTATTTTGTAAATGTACATTCTAACTGAGAAAGAGCCTGGGGAGAAAGTAGTCACCCTGTGTTCTTCTCCAGTCCTGGACTCAAGCCCTAGGAGCATGCAGTGAGAAAAAACAGAACTGAAATCTCAGCAGAAGAATTAAAAACAAAGCAATCAATCTCTGCACTGTCTTTTACCACTTCTGTAGAGCTTAAAGATTTTTTATCAGACTAAAACCTTGAGATATTTAGAAAAGTTTATTTCAAACAAGGTCTGCAAAATGTGTCTCACCATAAATAGGTTTATTACATTTCCCAATCCCTTTGAATAACTGATAATATATTTTGAAAATTCATCTCAAGTTTTTCTTCTTTCATTACATACAATCAATCATTGTCGAGAGACCTGTACTTTTGTGGTAGCATATGGGGTTTTATTGGGAATAAAATACAAAGAAAATACAATCAAGAAATGATCTAAGGAGAGGGATAAGAGATATACACACATTAGTTGCTTAAGAGAATGTAGTTTCAGCTACCCCTCACTCCCACCCCAAAAAGAGCAACATTTAATCCAATTCTAGATACTTGCCTTTGTTCAACATTTTGTATTTATTTTTAAGGACTAAATAAAATGTACTTGCAGTCTTGATTTTTATCTTTATTGTTTTTTGAGGAGTCCACATCGATTAAAACACTGTCCTAAGTCCTGACATATATTATGCAATTTATTCCCCTCTAGAAAGGAGATTAAAATTTAATTCAGAGACAGGAAACAAATAAGAGCCAATCAATCATATGCTGGGGCTTTGTAAACAAACAGACTGAATGATTCTGCTTTATGAATGTACCCAGTTTATTTTAAGTTCTCTTTCCCTTTGGGCCTTAATTCTTAGGGGCTCACACGACATATTCATTGGCATGAAACGATTTCCTTTGCAAGAATACTATTGTGATTCCGCAGTAAGACTCCTGCATGGGAAAAAAACCCCTGAAAAACCAAATGAGTAATGAGCAAAGTCATGAGGTGAAGCGTTTTTGGCTGCTAGATTTTATTTTTGTTGACATTATATGCTGTTGTTATTACACCTTTTAAAAAGTGTTTCCCTGCAATTGCGCTCCTCAAGCTTGAATGTACCTGCAGGTACCTCCAGCTTAGCCAAGCTGACCCATACAAATTGCAGCCTCTTCTTAGCCTCAGATGTTAATTCTTATTTGCACAACGCATACTCTGCCCCTGTGCACAGACAATGGTTGTGTTGCTCCCTGTCACTCCACTCTTTACTCTTCTGCCCTCTTACTTACTAGTTGTGTGATTTGAGAAGGCATCTTACCCTCCAAAGCCTCATGGTCCTTCCTCACATGATAATAGGGAGAGTAAGAGTGCCCACTTTAAAGGATTGCTGTGAGAACTGAATCTGATGAATAAGGTGGGGTATTTTTTTTTTTTTTTTGCCAGACTGTCAAGCACATGATAAATATCTGCTACTGGTGTTATTACGAATAATAAAGTAGATCACAGTTCAAGTGAATGATTGTGATATAACTGTAGAAAGAATTCTAAATCTGCAATAAACTGCAGGGCCATTTGTTGTCTTAATGATTTAATAGCCAAAGAAAAGAATCGGCTTACTTAAAAGGAACAATAATTAAAAGGCTGACTTTGTAGTAGAAACTTTGAAAGCCAATAGAAAACAAGGAAATAATATGTTCACTGTGCTGAAAGACAATAATTGTAAGATGGAGAGCCAAGATGGCTGACTAGATGGATCTAGGAAGCGCCTTTTCCACCGAGAGAGACTAGGCCATGAAATAGACTAGTGCACTCCAAACAGATCTTTGGGAAGAAGGCATTGAGTGTGGACAGAGGGAGGACACAGACCATGAGCTGGAAGGAGAGGAAGCTACCAACCCAGCATGTGGTTGCTGAGCATGAGGACTTGTTTCTTGACCTTCCTAGGTCCTAGGGAAGCAGTAAGTGAAACAAATGTGGAGTGGTTTACTCTTATCATTGACTTCCAGGATTCTAGCTGCGGGAGATTCCACAGCCCCCATGGACATCTGATGAGAACCGAGCTGGCGAGAACTGCCTGGGGAGTTGGCAAAGACAGAACTCCGGCTTGCATTGAGCCCAGAGGGTTTGACATGGGAATGGCTGCAGTAAAGCACAGCCATGGGTGCTCCTGTCCCAAGGCTGTAGCCTATATTGGCTGCCAGAACTGGATAGAACAGAGCTGTCTTGCCCATGGGACGGGGCCAGTCTGATCTGAGCACCCCCTATCTGCTAACCTCTCCCAGGGTCATTGCTTAACCACACCTCCTTGCAGCACAGCCTCAGCTTGCCAGCAGCCACTGCCATAGCTCTTTCACTGGCTGTCTTGCCTAACCAATGCAATGTTTTTGCAGATGGACCCCTGCCAGTGCATACCCACCCACAGCTTTTCCCTGCCAGTGTGCACTTGCCCATACCCATCCCTAGCACCTTGCTAGTGCCCACACGCACACGTACTCCCCGCCACCCTGCTGGCGTGCATGTGCACAAGGGCCCACCACTACCTCATGGAGCACTATTACCATCAGCCCCTGTTACAGTGTAGTTGCCAACAGACTGGAAATATCTCAACCCTTCTAGTGCAGCAGGTGCTTCACCTCAAGGTGCCAGAGGACAAAGCCAGATTCCTGGTCACAACCCCCCATGGTTACAGCATGTAGCCCAGGAGTGCTGGACTGAGCCTTGGCTGCCTGAAAGTATCCAGAAACAAAGACAATAAACTAAAGCCAACTTATACCACAGTCAAACCCTCAAGGGCATCAAAGAATATAAAAGCAAAATGCCTCATAAAAAAGACAGCTACTTTAAAAACTAAAGGAACATCAGCCCACATAGGTGAGAAACAACCAGTGCAAGAACTCTGGTGACTCTTAAATCGAGAGTTTCTTTTTACTATCAAATGACTATAATATCTCCCCAGCAATGGTTCTTAACCAGATTGAAATGGATTAAATGACAAACATAGAATTCAGAATCTGGATGGCAAGGAAGCTCATTGAGATATAAAAGAAGTTTGAAGCCCAGTCAAAGGAAAACAGTAAAATAGTAAAACAGTCCAATAGTTGATAGATGACTTAGTCATTTCAAGAAAAATCCAAACTGAATTTCTGGAAGTGAAAAATTCACAACAGAAATTTAAGAATGCCACAAAAAAATTTCCTAATGCAATTGGAAGCATTAATAATCGAATACACCAACCCAAGGAAAGATCTTAGCGCTAGAAGACTGCTTACTCAAATTAACAAATAAAAATAAAGAAGAAACAGGCCAAAAAAAATAAAGAAAAAAAAATTTTAAGCAACCTCTGGGAAATATGGGATTATGTAAAGAGACCAAAGCTGCGACTCATTGGCATTCCTAAAAGACATGGAGAGGGAGACATAGTTCCAAGAACGAGCAACTTGGAAAACATATGTGGGGATACTGTCCATGAAATTTTTCCCAATCTCTATAGAGAGGCTGAGTACAAATTCAGGAAATTCAGGAAACCTTTTCATATTCTATACAATATGACCATCCCCAAGATGCATAGTCATCAGATTCTACAAAGTCAATGTGAAAGAAAAAAAATCTGAAAGACAGCTGGAGAAAAGGGGCAGATCACATACAAAGGAAACCCCATCTGGGTAACAGTGAAATTTTGATCAAAACTCTGAAAAGACAGAAGAGATTAGAAGCCTATATTCAGCATCCTTAAAGAAAAGAAATTCCAGCCAAGAATTTCATATCTGGCTAACCTAAGCTTCATAAGTGAAGGATAAATAAAATCCTTTCAAACAAGAAAATGATAAGGAAACTTGTTACCACCAGATGAGATGTGCTTTACAAGAGGTCCTTAAGGAAGTGCTAAACATACAAACCACAGACTGATATCTGCCAACTCCAGTGGCTTAGAACGCAGCTCACTGACACTATAGAGCAACTATATAATCAAGTCTACATAACATCCAACTTATCGAAATAAAAAATAAATAAATAAAACTTTTACCTTTGCCCATCTTCAGTGCAGCCCTGATGCTGCTGCCCAATACATTAATTTCTGTCCAAATAAACTTATGAAAATGTTGAAACATAACAAAAACAAAACAAAACTGTTGCTATTCTTATTTCACACAGAATAGACTTTAAACCAAAAATAATCAAAAAGGACAAAGAAGGGCATTGTGTTAAATAATGATAAAAGGTTCAATTCAAAAGAAGACTTAACTGTCTTAACTATACATGCAACCAACACTGGAGCACCCAGATTAATTAAAGAAGTTCTTAGAGACATACAAAGAGACTTAGAAAAGTAAACAATATTTGGGACACTTCAACACCCCGCTAGAGAAATGTCAGAATGCAATTGGAAGTGTTAAGAACAGAATAGACTAAGCTGAAGAAAGAATCTCAGACCTAGAAGACCACTAACAGTGTTAGATGGATCACTGAAGCAGAAAACTAACAAAAATATTTGGGACCGAAACTCAGCACTGATCAAATGGACCTAGCAAATGTCTGCAGAATACATCACTCAACAACAGAATGCACATTCTTCTCATGTGCACATACCACATATTCTAAAATGGATCATATGCTCTGCCATAAAGCAATTCCCAACAGATTTTTAAAAAGGTCAAAATCCTGTAAATCACATTCTTATACCACAACACAATAAAAATAGAAATCAACACTAGGAATATTTCTCAAAACCATACAACTACATGAAAATTAAACAACCTGCTTCTGAATGACTTTTGCATAAAGAATTAAATTAAGGCAGAAATAAATAATTCTTTAAAACTAATGAAAACTAAGGTAGAACAAACCAGAATCTCTTAGACAGAGCAAAAGCAGTGTTAACAGGAAGGCAAGTTTATAGTGCTGAACACCTACAGAGAGAAGTTAGAAAAATCTCAAATCAACAACCTAACACCACACCTAGAGGAACTCAGAAAACAAGAGCAAGCCAATTCCAAAGTTAACAAAAAAACAAAAAAGAAAACCAGGGCTGAATTGAATGCAAGTGAGATGCAAAAATCCAAACAAAAGATCACCAAAACCAAAAGTTTATTCTTTGAATGAATAAATAAGATTGATAGCCCACTAGCTTGATTAATAAAGAAAAACAGAAGGTCCAAATAAACACAGTTATAAATCACAATAGAGAAATTACCACTGACCCGACAGAAGAAAACAAACAAAAACCTTAGAGACTACTGTGGACACTTCTATGCACATGAACGAGAGAGCCTAGAAGAAATACATTCCCAGAGATATACAACCTCCTAAGATTAAGCCAGGAAGAAATTGTAATCCTGAACAGGCCAATAACAAATGCTGTAATTGCAGCACTAATACAAACATACCAACCAGAGAAAGCAGAGGACCAGAAGGCTTCACATCAAAATTCTACCAGACACATAAAGAAGAACTGGTATCAATACTACTGATATGTTTCAAAAAAAATCAAGGAGGAGGGACTATCTCTAATTCATTCTATGAGGCCAGAATCATTCTGATAATAACAAAACCTGGCAGAGACACAAGAAAACTTCGAGCTGTTATCCCTGGTGAACATAGGCACAAAAATCCTCAATAAAGTACTAGCAAATCAAATCCAGCTGCACATTAAAAAGCAAATCCACCATGATCAGGTAGGCTTTATTCCTGAAATGCAAGGCTGTTTCAATGTATGGACATCAATAAATGTGTTTCATCACATAAGCAGAGCTAAAAACAAAAACTACTTGATTATCTCAATACATGCAGGAAAGGCTTTCAATACAATTAAACATCCTTTTATGTTAAAAACCCTTAATGAACTAGGCATTTAAGGAACATACCTCAAAATAATAATAGCCATCTGTGACAGACTCACAGCCAACAACATACTGAATGGGCAAAAGCTGGAAGCATTCACCCAGAAAACAAGAACAAGACAAGGATATCCCTTTTCAGCATTCATTCCTATTAAAGAAAATATAGTATATATTTTCTTTATGTATTCCACCATGGAATACTACGCAGCCATTAGAAATAGAATCATGTCCTTTGCAACATGGTTGCAGCTGGAGGTCACTATCCTAAGCAAATTAATACAAGAACAGAAAACCAAACAATGCGTGAATTCCCACATATAAGTGGGAGCTAAACCTTGAGTACACGTGAACATAAAGAGAGGAACATAGAACTGGAAGTCCTAGCCAGAGCAGTCAGTCAAGATAAATAAATAAAAGGCATCTAAATAAGAAGAGAGGAAGTAAAACTATCTCTCTTCACAGAGTATGTAATTCTGTACCTAGGAATCCTCATAGTCTGCTCAAAGGCTCCTAGAACTGAAAAACAATTTCAGTAAAGCTTCAGGATACAAAATAAATATACAAAAATCAGTAGCATTTCTATGCTACTTGGACCAATATAATGTTCAAGCTGAGGGCCAAATCAAGAATGCAATCCCAATCATAATAAACACAAGAGGAATAAAATACCTAAGAATGTAGCTAACCAGGGAGGAGATAGATCCAAATGCTAATGAAACAAATCAGAGATGACACAAACAAATGAAAAAATATTCCATGTTTTAAGATAGGAAGAATCAATTTTGTTAAAATATCCATATTGCCTGAAGCAATTTACAGATTCAATGCTATTCCTGTCAAATTACCAACATCATTTTTTTCACATAATTAAGAAAAACTATTCTAAAATTCATATAAAACCAAAGAAGAGCCCAAATAGCCAAAGCAATCCTAAGCAAAAAAAGAACAAAGCTGGAGGCATAACACTACCTGACTCCAGACTATACTTCAAGACTGTAATAACCAAAACAGCCTGGTACTGGTACAAAAACAGATACATAGACCAGTAGAACAGGTTAGAGAACCCAGAAATGAAGCCACACATTGACCACTATCTGATCTTTGACAAAATGGATAATAGAGAGCAATAGGGGAAAAGACCCCCTATTCAATAAATGGTACTGTGATAACTAGCTAACAATATGCAGATTAAAATTGGATCCCTTCCTTTCATTATATTAAAAAAATAAACTCATGATAGATAAAGTTGAAGTGTAAGACCTAAAACTATAAAATCCCTAGAAAAAAAGATAGAAAATATTTTTCTGGATGTAGGCCTTGGCAAGGATTTCATGATGAAGTCTCCAAAAGCAATTGCAACAAAAACAAAATAGGTAAATGGGACCTAATTAAACTAAAGAGCTTCTGCATGCCAAAAGAAATGATCAATAGAGTAAACATACAACCTACAGAATGGGAGAAAATATTTACAAACCATACATTCAACAAAGGTTCAATATCCAGAATCTATCAGGAATTTAAATCAACAAGCCAAAACAAATGACTTCATTAAATAAATGTACAAAGGACATGAATAGACATTTCTCAGAAAAAGAGATATACATGGCCAATGTATATAAAATAATTCTCAACATTGCTAATCTTTAGAGAAATACAAATCAAAACCACAGTGAGATACTATCTCACACCAGTTAAAATGGCTATGATTAAAAACTCAGAAAATAACAGATGTTAGCAAGATGAGGTTATGGAGAAAAGGGAATGCTTATACATGCTGGTGAGAATGTTAATTATTTCAGCCACCATGGAAAGCAGTTTGGAGTTTTCTCAAAGAACTTAAAATAGAACTACCATTTGACCCAGTAATTGCATTCCTGGTATATTCTCCCCCAATTGTTTTACCAAAAAGACACATGCACTTATATGTTGATTCTAGCAATCTTCATAATACCAAAGACGTGGAATCAGCCTAGATGGTCATTAACAGTGGACTGGATAAATAAAATATGGCATATATATGGCGTATATACACCCTGGAATACTACGCAGCCATTAGAAATGGAATCATGTCCTTTGCAACATGGTTGCAGCTGGAGGCCACCATCCTAAGCAAATTAACACAAGAACAGAAAACCAAATAGTGCATGAATTCCCACCTATAAGTGGGAGCTAAACCTTGAGTATATGTGAACATAAAGAAAGGAACAATAGATCCCAGGGCCTACTTGAGGGTGGTCCATAGGAGGAGGATAAGGGTCAAAAACCTATGTATAGGGTACTATGCTCCCTACTTGGGTAATGAAATCACTTGTACACCAAACTCTAGCAACATGCAATTTACCCATGTAATAAACCTGAACATGTATTCACTGAACCTAAAATAAAAGTTGAAAAAAAAGAAGAAAATAACTGTAAACCTGAAACTGTATGTCCACAAACCTATAGTTCAAGAATAAGGCCAAAATACATTTTACTCATAAGAGATTTACCACTAACTAACAAATCAACCCTAACAGAAAATCTACAATATGTATGTTAGGCGGAAGGAGAATAATTCCATTAAGAAGGGCCAAAATATAAAAAGGAATAGTAAATCAAAGATGGAAAATGTTAACTAGGCCTAAATAAATAGTATTTTAAAAATAAAAGGAATACTGTTAGTAACTGATTCCTTCTGATACACTTTACCATTAAACAAGACTGTTTTGTGTTAGTTGGAGCCTCCCCTCTTAGGTGATTGGAAAATATTCAGAATTGACAGCTGAATTTGAGGCTATGACAAGCATATTTTATACTGAATAATAGTCAAAATAATAATGCTCAGGCTAGTACAGGTATAATCTCCAAATCAAGATATGATTTTATGTTTCATATTATTTTTAGCATTACAATTTTTCAGGGACTTGCCTTTTACAGTCTGTGTACATCTGACCACGGCAAAGGCTACTAGGTTTCTCTTAGTATACACTCTTCCCTCTTTGATAGAGATAGAGTTCCTTATTTTTAACTAGTCACACAGTGACCCAATATGGAGTCTACTTTTTTCAGTCTCCTTGGTTGTTAGTTGTAGCTCTGAAATTTAAGTTCTGGCCATGGAAATTCTTTAAAAGATAATGGGTATGATATGGTTTGACTGTGTCTCCACCCAAATCTCATCTTGAACTGTAGCTCCCATCATTCGCACTTATCATGGGAGGGGCCCAGTGGTAGGTAATTGAATCATGGAGGCACGTCTTTCTTGGGCTGTTCTTGTGATAGTGAGTAAGTCTCACAAGAGCTAATGGTTTTATAAAGAGGAGTTCCCTTGCACATGCTCTCACTTGCCTGCCGCCATGTAAGACATTCCTTTGCTCTTCCTTCATCTTCTGCCATGACTGTGAGGCCTCCCCAGCCATCTGAAACTGGGAGTCCATAAAACCTCTTTCCTTTATAAATTACCAAGTCTTGGCATGTCTTTATTAGCAGCATGAGAACAGACTGATACAGAGTCCAATTTCCAGGATTTGTCTATAAAAGGAGTGTGCCATTGATTGCCTCTCCCACTTCTCCAAGGTTGGAATGTGATTCTGAGCCGTAAGCCACCTTAGATCCTGAGGAGGAGGCACCCCAGAGAAGGCTGAGCAACAAGAGGGGAGAAGCTGGGACCTGAGACACTGCAGAGCACTTTCCTATTCTGTAAGCCATTGTGGCTTTGTGTGTAGGAGTGTGTGTGTGTGTGTGTGTGTGTGTGTGTGTGTATATTTTTTAACGTTTTTTGGAACCTATATCTTAAATAGTAGAGTGGTTATTAAAAATACATACGTTAATTTATTGGCACACTGAAACTCACTATTGCAAACACTGTTTAAATCTTGACATTTCACTCTATATACTGTTAACTACTTTTCATGGTGTCAATATTTCACTGGTTTTCAAATCCTACTTTATATTTTAGAAAGTACTGCCATAATCATGAATGCACTACAGAAATCTGCATGGAATGTTTTATGATGTTAGTTTCATCTGTGAAGAACTTGTCTTCCATAAAGAAAGCATGTACTTTTAGGGTTAAATTTTTGTGCCCTGTCCAAATGTACAGGTAACTTTAATAACAAGAAAAACGGAGAATGCTTGTTGGTTTTAATTTTAATAAAACTGGAATGGAGACTCAACCAGGACAACTAACATATGTAATTACTTCATTTTAACAAAGAGTACTTTGACAAAAAACAAATAGCTGCTTCTTTTGTCTTGACAAAATCACTTCGTAAACTTTGTAGAGTTAGGTCTAGGAAATGATTGTTATGCAATATTTAAGCCTAGTTTTCATGCAACATTAATAATCCTATTACATTTTTCTTTCTCTTAGTAATTCATTTGGTATTACAATATTTGAGCCAAACATTAAGCTTTGTGTTTCATATGTAAATTATTTATGTTCTTCTTTTAAGAAACCCATTTCTGAGTAACCTAGATTTGCAATAAGAAAGTATTAACCTTTCAGAATTGGTTTCCAAAAATCTGAAATACATATTTTATAACATTAACTTGATAAGATTAAATGGTTATGTTTCAAATATTATAAAAGTACATTAGAATTAACCTTGTGGTTACCTCAACTGTGCTATAGCAGATTTTTATTTGTTAGTTATATTTTGGTGAAGAATTAGATCTATGTTTTGTTAGTTTTTTAAAAAATGCACTGAATAAATCAACTCGTACCAAGAATAAAAATTGATTAATTTTCCTAAGTAAAATGTAATTACACAAAAATTTTAATAATAAAATACCTTCTGTTTCATTGCTAACATAAACTTGCCTTTGAGATAATTATAAACAATACATTAGAGCCTATTATAGCAAACATTTGAAGATGAAATTAGAGTTTTCTAATTTGTCCTGCTCTGGAAGAAAGTAGATATAGGTCATAGTATTAAATTTTTATGGTGTAATTGTGTAATTATTAAATTTCTGTTACCAAATATCCCTTGTATCTTCTACTGTGAGCATAATGTAGGCTGACATTTGTAGTATATGGAAAAATGTGAAAGGTAAAAAGTAATTTACTCTAAAGTAAGGTAAAATTAAAAGTTACTTTTCCTTTAAACACTAGAGTTTAATGCATTAAAAATATCAAAAATACAGTAAAAACAATTATCTGTAATACTACTGTCTTGAGCTGCTTATCAATAGCTTGATACATTTCGATTTTGTTGTTTACTTTGAATGTATAAACTTGTATATATAAGTATCTATATATTGATGAAAATAGTTTTTATTGTATTCATACTATGAGGCAGTTTTTTAATTTATTTTAAATATCTTTTTACATAACTGCACTATTTTATTTTGTAGGATTTTTGTAGTCATTTTTTATTTTGCAGGCGTTCAGGAAGCAATTACCTTTTCAAATAAAATTAATACAAAGCAAGGTGAAAATGGCATTTGGGATATAATCCATTTATTTACCATTTTACCCCATCTTTTTTCAAAAGTCTAGGGTAAAAGGCAGGTGATATTTTGATGCTATTAGTGAAAATAGTTATGCCACTTGTTATTAAAGTTTCCTATTGAAATGTGTAATTTGCCATGCATGCTACTTATAAGTTTTTAAAATGTACAATGTGCTGGCTTTCTAATTCCTGAGTAATCTACCCTGTTTGAGCATTCACAAAATGATCAGTATTGGGATAGTGTTGTTCACCATGACTAGTCATTCTTAAAATCTTACCATCATTCCTTCCATTCTAAGAAAACATGAAGTTTTAATGAGCAAAATCTTCTATAGTGTCAGAGACTACTGCTGTATATGTTTTACATATGTTTTAAGTAAAAAACAAAAAAAACAAAAAAAAACCTTTAGTGCTGACTCTGCCTGTTCATCTTATTTCACTGAACGTAAATAAGTTTTTAAATATTTCTGAACATACCCATAATACCACAAACCAAATATGTCAAGTGTGAATATTGACTCTCTCTGAAATGCCTTTTACTGTTAAAGTACCTCTGAGTTTACTACAGTCTGCATGTTCAGTTAGTTGGATGTTGGCATGCAGTGGGTCATGCTATGTTTCTGGTAAAGGGAAGGAATTTGAGAAAGGATAGGTAAAAAAAATCTAGCCATATCTATGGGGTAGACAAATTGAGCACCACCTTAGCATGTCACATATGTTGGGGCAATAACAGCAGGTTGGTCCGTTACATTTACAGAGCATGACTTTAGGGGATTCTGTGGAGTGGCCTGGCTGTGATTAAATGGTGGCCTTAGAAAAGTCTGTGGACAAAAGAGACAGTGAGATTTCCATTCATCATTTCACCTTCAGTAGCATCAGGACTCCAAATCCTTGGAAACATTTAATGCTAATTGAGATTGGTAACTTAGACAGGTTTCTAGAAGAGAAACCAGGTAACAAATAATAAATCAAAAACCTAATCAATGAACAAAACAATATAATTTATCATCAGATTGCTGGGGTTTATATCCTGGCTCCTCAGTTTCGTAACTGTGACATCAAGAGCTGTGATTTAAACTCTTTTTGCTTCAGTATCTCGTTTGTAATATGGAGATAATAGTACCTAGATTCCATAACATGGTTGTGAGGATTAAATGAGACAACTGCTATAAGGTTTCTTAGTTTGACTTCTGATATATATCAGACATTCAATAAATATTAAATATATATTAGCAGAAATGATTGTGGCAAAGTGATCCCTTTTGTCTTTTCTGGGGGCAATCTCCTGTTCCCCGACTTCACTAAGATAGCCTAGCACTTTTGTATTCCACAGCTTCAGGGGAGGTTGCATTGCTAAACCAAAACTAAAAGCCACTTACAAGACACACCTCCCTTTGTGCTATTTGAGGACTTAGAGCTTCAGGATAAAGGAATAAGGTAAAATTCTTATGAGGATAAGTAGAGGAGAAATGATGAAAGATTAAGGAATAATGAGAGGAGACTGAAGGTAAAGTTTAGAAGGAGCGATTGTGGAGGCTGAATAATAACAGAATTCACAGCCTCAGGACGGTACTCCTTCCACTAGAAAACCCTAAAAAAAAGCTGTCTAGACATGAAAAACCTCTTCTGAGTTATGCGGTAATGTTTATAGATATGACTTTTATGGTTCATAGGTCAGTCAATGTTGCTTCTATTTCCAGGCCGTATTTCACTTGGACCTTGAAAGATAATGGAGCCCTGATAATGACTAACTTTGGATTTCCCACCAAGCGCGTGGGATGGAGGCTTAGAATCAGTTTTAATTTGATGATTTAAGATTAAAAAGTGACTATTTCTTATATTTAGTTTATGTGATTTGTGGATTGGGAACAATGTAATTATTAGCACAGTGGGGTGTGAATAAAGGCTTAGAGATTAGGAGTAATATGATAGATCTAGACCTTTGATATTGAAACCCACTGTATAGTATTAGAGCTCAATGAATTCTTCATGGATCAGGCAGTTTGACGTTGAGAATTAGCAAAAGGTTAAGCCTACAGGCAAAGACACACTGTCCCATCTTTTGGGAGGAAGACAAACGCTGGCTGAAGTGACCTTTCTTAATAGATTTTTAAAACATGTTCTTTAAATTGCTCTGTCACTTGGCAGAGTAAGAGTCCTAGCTTAGTTCTTGACATTTAACAAAAAAAGAATAAAATTTGAGAAAAATATAAGTTTAATATTAAAAAACAATTTTGTGTATCAGTAATAATATCAAAACCCAAATAATCATCAGTTTTACTTGGAAGTACGTATCAGGTGTTTTAACTTGTATAAGGTCAAATCTCAGCATTTTCATTTCAAGCAGTTGCTTTAATGGTCTAAGAGAAAACTAAAGTAGGTTTTGCATAACACATAGTTTTGTTTTGTTTTGTTTTTTGAGATGGAGTGTCACTCTGTCGCCCATGCTGGAGAGCAGTGGCACCATCTTAGCTCACTGCAACCTCCGCCTCCCACGTTCAAGCAAGTCTCCTGCATCAACCTCCCGAGTAGCTGAGGAGACTACAGGCATACACTGCCACACCTGGCTAATTTTTTGTATTTTAGGAGAGACGGGGTTTCATGGTGTTGCCCAGGCTGGTTGTGAACTGCTGAGCTCAGGCAAACTGCCTGTCTCGGCCTTCCAAAGTGTTAGGATTACAGGCATGAGCCACCACACCTAGCCAACACCTAGTTTTACACTGTTAATATTACTTAATCAGAAATCTCCAAGAAGACAAAATCATAAGCAACAAAAAGACAGGAAAGGAGGTTGAAACTGAAACTGCAGTCTGTCCTACAGACACTCTCAAGGTCCCAAGGTGTTGGGCTCTCCTCAGGTCAAATCCATCAGTACTAGGATCAGGTGAGTGGACCACGAGGCATTGGCAAGATGAAAGTTCTTTGTTTATTTAAGCAATGCCAGAATCCTAGAAGGTAGATAAATTGGTCTCACTTGTTAGCTCCTTGATTCCTGGAAGGAGGAAATGCACATTTACTCTGAAAGGTCAAGGTCAACTACATATAACCTATCATCAAAGAGCACTCAACACACGAGAACACAAATATCCATGAATGAGAATCAGCAGGAAAAAAGGGTTTGTTTAAGAGCCCTAAGGATTATAGATATTGGAATTATCATATATAAAATAGAAAATAAACACATGCAAAATGTTTAGGTAAAAACATAATTGTAAAAAGGAACAATTAGCAAGAAACTATTTTAAAAATACAAAAATTTGAAAGAACCAAGATAAACTTTAAGAATGAAAAACATAATTATTGAAGTAATAATTTTCAAAAGCTTAATGCATGGGTTGAAGTGTAGATTGCACAAAACTGAAGAGAGAAACAATGAACTAGAAAATATTTGAAGAAATTACTAACGATATGGCACAAAGATGCAAGGAGATTAAAAAAAGTAAAGGCAAGATTAAGGTATTCTGAGAATGGAAATACTATGTCTAATTAGAGTCCTATGAAGACAGAATAAATAAAATATTTCTTCAGGGAAGAAACATTTCAAGAGATGACTACTCAATATTTTCTATTACAATTGAAAGATAAGGTAAAAATAACTTATGCTAAAAACTATTGTAGTGAGGCAGAAGAAAAAGTGAAGATCTTAAAAGATGCCAGAGGGAAAAGACAAATCTCCTTAAAGAAGTATCAATTTGATTGACAGTTGTTTACCAACACCAGTAATGGATACTCTATATATTAGAATAATATCTCCAAACTCCTAAGAGAATATAAACCTAGTTTGGTGTACTTAACCAAATTAATTATTTATTATTGCTTTGATTTCTTGGAGCTTAGTCTCAAAAGACAGAATGAGTCTTTTTCTGTATTTTATGGCATATTTTATACTTTTGATATATTTTTATAATTTATTTCCTATAGTTAATATGTACTTTATAATTTTATTTTTGCCAAGTGAAAACCTCCTTTTTTTGTTCAGTTGTACTACTACTTAGCCAGAATCTCTACTTGTATTCTACTTCCTACTATTTTCTACCATGATAAGGTTCTAATATATTTAATTTATTGTATTCATTGTGTGTGTGTGTGTGTGTGTGTGTGTGTGTGTGTGTGTGTGTGTAGTTTGATTAAATGCTGACTAATGGCAAGAAAGTGAATCAATGCTAACTTACATACTGTATGATTCTTTTTTTTTTAAATTTTGAAACAGGGTCTAGCAGCTCTGTAGCCCAGGCTGGAGTGCAGTGGTGCAAAGAAATGTATTGGAAAGTAATTTGGCACAATCTCATAAAATTAATCATTCCTATACCAAATGATTCAGCAATTCTATTTCAGTATGTACCAACTCCTTGCCCCTAAACAACTCTAATACCTGACCATCAGGAGGAAAAAAGTCTGTAATGTCACTACCAAGAATAAATAATTGATGAGAACTCATGAACACAAAGAAGGGAACAACGACACTGGGTCCTGCTTAAGGGTGGAGCAAGGGAGGAGGGAGAGGAACAGAACAAATAACCGATGAGCACTAGGCTTAGTACCTGAGCGACAAAATAATCTGTACAACAAACCTCCATGACATGAGTTTACCTGCTTAACAAACCTGCACATGTCCTCGAGAACCTAAAATAAAAGTTAAAAAAGAATAAAATATTGGAATCAATTAAAAGCCCCATTTTCAGGAGAATATTATACAAGCAGTGAAAAGTGAATGAATAACTACATATGCCAATGTGGATGAAATGTAGAAATAATTGCGAGAGAACTTAGAAACAAAGTTTCAAGTATATGTCACCTGGAGTTACATATTTTATGTGATAAGAATAATAACATAGCAAGTGGGTGATAAATTAAAATTGCAGAAAGTGGTTATGGTTGAGAGTAGGCAGAGTAGCAGAGAGGAAAACGCAGACAGACATTTAAGTGTCAGGAATGCTTTAGATCTTAATTTTGGTGGTTAGTTCAGGGAGGACATTTATTATTAAGCTTTATGTCATATATATAAATGCACACAATGTTTATAATATGTCAAATATTCCCGAATAACATTGATAAGAACTAAATAAAAAAGTCAATTTAGAATTTTTGAGAGTTTTATTTGTAGACTCAGGCCTTATATTACATTTATTTTATTATATAAAAGCACCATGGGCACTTTGTCTTCATTCAAAAAGATTTAATTTTCTATTGATCAGCTTCATTAAAGCTAATTGATATTTTACCATCTCAGGGTATACATTATTTGTGAACAGGTAAATATTGAACCACTGGTGTTTAGATAAGGGTTTATTCTGCTTCTGCCAGCTTAATTGACTCTTGATTGTATGTGCTGCAAGGTATTGCCTAGAAATACAGAGAGTTTTAAATGTTTTCAGATTGGTTTACGTATTTTTGGATAGAATATTTTTCTCACATAGATAATTGAAATCTTATTCTGTATCACTAAACTTTATGAATACTGATTTAATAGCTCATTGTCTCAAAATACACACAATATTTGGGATGTCAGGATTATGATGTACCTGTCCAAGTGGTACAGTGTACACACATTACATGCTTTTGTTTTACTCTACTTAAATCACGTTACATGGTTTTGTTTTACTTTACTTAAATCATCCAGGAGAGTGTAAAGTCATGAGTCTTACACAACATGTACCTCGCCATTACTTTCTAACTTCAGTTGCACAAAGTTTTTCTGAACATAAGAGAATAAAACAAAGTGCCCTGTCTCCAGGAGTTTCTAAAGGAATGGGTTCAGAATAAGTAGCAGTTATGCAAGTTAAAGGTACCAGTAATAGATGTACTAAAAAAAAGAAATGTCATTCAAGAGGGGAGGGCAATTCTAACTTTTGCAGGGGCTGGTGAGATAGTGAATGGAGGAACATGAAAGCTGAGCTAAATTTGAAGTGGGTGTTTGTATCATTTGTGGATAAAGAGAGGATAATCCCTTCCAGGGCTATTATCCTTGGCTTAAGCAAAGGACTTAAACAAAGGGCCATAGTGTCGTGGACTCAGAAGCGATGAGGAGATTGCCATTCTTAGGAAACAATGAAGCAAGGAGAGCAGTTGTTTCAGTTAAAGCCTTCTATATTATTTCATTGCCTCTTTCCTCATCTCCACCCTCAATCTCCTCCTTAATCTATGATTCTGCTCCTTTAAACAGACTTTTAGTTATTTCACTCCCCAGCTTAAAAACATTCACTGACATTCCCTTACCTATGATGACATTTATTCTGGGGCTTGAACTCAAGGACCTCCTCCACATGATCATAATAGTTCTTGTGAACCTTCATTCCTACTCATCTCCTGCTATAAAACTCTTTCATGAAAAAGAATGAATCTATCTTCTATCTTCCATCTTTGGTTTGTACGCTGGTCTGCACTTGATGTTACATGTCCACCTCGATCACTGCTGCACCACAACCTTTACCATGGGTTTCAGGATCCCTATCAAGCCCTCCTTCCTCTGAAACATTACCCCAATCCCTGAGGAACACTTTGTTCTTCAAAACTCTCTACAGTACTGAAAGTACAACATCTAACTAACTATTAACAATTTGAATAACAGAAACTGAAGAATTACGAACAGGGGAAAATAACAAATAAAAATAAAAATCTTCGTGACTGAAGAAAATAAATTATCAGATAAAAAGTATCCAGGAGTTTCCCAGTAAAATGTATAAGAAAATAATTGTTCCAGTATACCTCATTCAGAAATTTCTAAACTGCATTGATGAAAAGAATATGTAAAGCTTTCTAGAGATACAATTTACTGGCTAATGTCTAAGAAATATCAGAAACCATGAATACTTGAAGGCTGTGGAAGAAGGCTTTCAAATTCTAAGAGAAAATAATTTTGAATCTAAGCTTCTATATGCAGAAAATTAACAACCAACTGTGGAATGTAAAAAAATAAATCATTCTCAGACATGCAAGACCAGGGCATCTTACATTCTATCGAGTTTTTTATTGGCATCTTATGAAAGTAGGCTTTGGCAAGTCAAAGAATTAAACTAAGGGAGAGGAAGT